>NTPY01000159.1:547982-624371 GCA_002922825.1 Brachionus calyciflorus | reverse complement strand
TAGATAAAGTTCGAACTCAAAAGTTCGAACTTTTTTAAAGTTTCGACCCCAGTTCGAACTACGTTTTTTTCTGAAAAGTTCGAACTAAGTTCGAACTTCCCGGATCGAACGCCCCACACTAGTTAAATCGGCTAAAACTACCTATCAGGTTGTCTCGTCTAGCTAAGGTCGAATATAATATTTGTTAGTTGCAAGGAGGCTCCTTTCAGAAGCTCTAGACCTTTAAAAATACAAAAACAGCCCTTTTTGTATCGTTAAATAGCTAGAATAGAAGTTAAGCGTTTCCAAAATTTTAGATAAACTAAAAGATATCACAAAATTAAAGAATTCTAACCATTTGGCTTATGACGAGGCAAAGCCCAGCAATATTTTGCAAATATCATGCATATTTCATCTTTTGAAGTTGCATATTCATGTTAAATATCCTGATTCTTGATGTTGCATTAAAATCCCTGCTGATCAAATTTAAATATTAGCGCATTCGAAAGACGAGAAATAATACATCGTTTCAGCGTTAAGAAAATTTAAGTACTAAGGGAGATTTATTAGCTTATTGACATCTTAATTCTTTAAACTTGGTAAAATTTCTGTTAAATTTGATTTCAAATTTTTTCAAATATTTTTATCCACAATTTTTACTTTTAGATAATCAAAGAACTTTTTGAGAAGCCCATATTAATAAAAATAGAATTTCAAGTTTATTAAATTGTCTCCTAAAAGAGGCCTTACTCTCAAAAAATACTAATCAATCTAAAAGCAAATTAGACTCTTAGTTGTTTGTTGTACTTAATGTTGAAAATTATTTTTAAATGATGCAAACATTTATTCTATTTTGAAGACCAATGTTAATTTTAAATTTTTTTTGTTAAAGATTATAACAAAGAAGGTGCTAATGATTTAGGTGTAACGAGTGGTCATAAACGGGCGTCAAGTCAAACGGGTGGTCCAACACGAAAGAAAAAAGATTCAACAACTTAAAAAAAAATTTAAAAAAAAAAATTTTTTTTCGTTTTTTTTTGTTTGCAGAAAAATTATTTTTACGCGATAATGAGATAAAGTATAAAGCCAAGTATTAATTAAACAAAAAAAGTAAATTGTATATTTATTTTAAAGCAGAAACAAAAAGGAATCTTGCTAACATTTATCAATATAAAAAAAAAAGAAAAGGAAAAATAAACAGTTTTTTTTTGGTGTGAGTGTGTATAGATAAGCTAAGGATCATATCAGACCTATTTTTTTTTGTGTTGTGTCCAACTTTATCTCATTTTCAGATATTAAGTAAAAAAATGTTTTAAAAAATTTAAAAAAAAATATCTTAAAATTTTGTTAAATATTATCTTATAATTGTTAGTATTACTATGATTATTTTTTTTTCTTGATTTTGCTTCTTGTTTATTATATTTTTTTAATTTAATACTAAAACAAAATAAAAATTTTAAAAATTATTTCGATTTATTTATTTTGATCCCTTTGAATCTCAAAATTTGACTAAAGATTGTGACTGATGCTCATTAAATGGATTGAATTCTAAAATTGAAAAATGATTGATACGCGAAAATTGATTAGTACTAAAAACCGTACTTGTACTAAAAACTTGTTATTGGCACTCAAAATAGATTGACACTAAAAGGTTACCTTTTTTAAGAATTTACGAGTCATTAAGGTTCTATTTAATTATCCAGTATCTGTATAAAATTTTTTTATTGAGGCTTTAATACCAAGTTATCGGACTTTGATTGTGTTTTAAAAACAAACAAATATTTAGGATTCGTTAAAATTGACTTGATTCATCTTTCAAGCATCAAAATCAAGATTCCTATTGGAATTTCAGGTTAACCCGGCATGTTAAAGTTTTTTGTAAATTTTCTTTTTTACTACCAAAATCAATCTGTAAAGCCCTTAAAAGGACTGTTGATAAAGTCTGCAAAAAATGTGCGTTTTTTATCAGCTTTCATCGAAATTCATTAAAATTCATGAAAATTCATGAAAGATCATGAACTTTCAGAAATGGAAGTTGTGAATGACCAATATTGTACAAATACAGTTGGCAATATTTAAAAAAAATGTAATTATCACAATTGAAGACTTTTATACAAGAACAAGTTAAATTACGCATAGAAAATTGAAGTTCTTAGAGTCCTAACGTTTAATGGGAATAGTCGATCGATCGAAATAACCTAATACAAATTATTGCTATTTGTAACCGGTGTTCAATAAAGCTTGTCCGAAACTTTAAATAAATAAAAAATATGATAAATGTTTCAAAATCAAAAAAATTTTAGAGCCAAAATCGATTTCTAGTTTAAAAAAAATATCCTCCTAAAGAAAGCCACTTTTACAGTTGGATAGACATGAAAAACCACGACCCCCTACAAACTCTATGTCTACCGTCATTTCATCTTATGAAAATTTCAATGATTCATCACTTATTTGATTGTAATCAGGTAAGTGAATTTATCTTTGTCATTTAATTTTTAAAGCTTAGTTGCTTATAATGAAGCCTTATTAATTTTAAAAATTCAGAATTGATTACTTATTTAAATTTTAGCTTTTTTATTATTATTAAACTCTATTAAAATTCAAGGTACAAACAAGCGTAAAGCGACAAAAATATTAAAAAGAATTGCTTAATTTAAATTCAATTTTAACTTTATTAAAGTTTTATTAATAAAAATAAAATTTGTTATTTTTTTAATTTAGCATGGTCTGATTTTTTAGAATTAATTATAAAATCTTTTTTAATTCTCTATTTAAAATTTAAAGGATGCGTCTTATTTTTCAAGTTTTCACCTTGCTTAAACAAAAACAAATGCTTTTGACCGTAAGACTCATACTTCAAACGCAAGGAAACAAATAGAATTTGAATGATTATTAAATATTTTTATTTTGAGTAAAAACTTAAGGCTTTTTGGTTTATGGCATTTTGAGTCAATAAAGAAAAAATAATTAAGAGAGAGAGAGAGAGTCTTTAGATTTAATTATTTTCATTTTATTTTTTTTCAAAATAAAAATTATTTTTTTTTCTCAAAAGGAATCTTGTTATGGTAACGAATCAAGATTTTTTGCTTAAAATTTTTTTTTTCATTTAGTAAAGATTTAAACATTTTATCTCAACAAAAAAAAAATTTTTTTTTAAAATTTTATTATTAGTAAATTCTTCAAGACTATTTACTATTTTGGTGATGATTTACTTTTATTTTCATATTTATTTTAATATCTTGAAATTTTTCATTCATTCAAGGTACACTTAAGGAATACTTAGACACTTGTGTCTTAAAAATAATTCTCGAAAGATTTTCAAAAATTGTTCAAAAAATTTAATAGAAAATTTTCAAGGTATGTCATCTTTTAAAATGATTTAGAATTGTGGAACTTCATAAAGGGACTCAAATTTTTGAATTTAAAATTCACTAAACATGATTCAATCTAATATAAAACTCCGTAAAACCCCTTGAATTCAAGTAATTTATTTAACCTTTTATTATTAGTATAAACATCTTTAAAAAAAATTGAAAAATAGAAGATTTTTTAAGCACTAGATTATTTTCTAAAAACCCAACTAAAAAGTTAAAATAGATTAATGTCGGATACACCATAAATTCAAATCAATCTTTTTCGAAAAAAATTATTCTTAAATTATTATTAAGTAAATTTGATTTTAGATCAATGTTTCTCAAATGGAGTTTTAAAAATTCGATTTTTCTTCTTTAGAGATATTAAGAGCTTTTTAATTCTAGATCGATAGGAATTTTCTAATGTTATTTCTCCCCAATATAATATCATGAAAAATTAGGTTGATAGGGCTCAATCATTAAGCCGTAAGACAAACAACTCACAAAAATCTAGTTTTTTGGACAACTTTTTTTGACATTAGAAAAAAGCTTTAAAAATAATAATCTAGCACAACTATTGATACTTAATTCGAATTTATCTTCGAAATTTTACTTTTCTGTTTTACTTCTATTTTGGTGATAAGAACTTTTTTAGATGTCCTAGGGCTAGTCCTCAGGTGATAAGGTAAGGTAGAAATTTTTTTTCGAAAAAATAGTTTTTAAACACCAATTCGACTTTATGGCACATCCGCCTATAAAATCTTGGTAAAGTAAAATAGAAAAATTTTAGAGAGCCCGACTAGGCAGCAATTTTTGACAAAAAATAATGTAGTTTTTATTTACTAGGATTTTTCCCAAATTATTTTTCTAACAGTGTATATCCTTTCTTAAAATTTTTCTTCGAATTAAATCTGTAAAACTTTTTTAATTTGAATATTTTTTATTGAATAATATTTTAGGATTAAATGTACCATATTAAAGGGCAAAATAAAATTGAAAGACTTCTGCAATAAATACGAATCATCTTATCTCAATTTTGCTAGGCGTAATAGTGTTAAACATTTAGCTTCATAAAATCGATTTAGACCTAGATCTAAATGATTCAAAAATATTTTGAAAAAATTTTGAAAAACAAAGATAGTCTATTTATTATTTCTAAGCTTATTCACAGTTTGTATATTTTTCTACAGTACTTTTAACGATTTGTTTATATTGATATTGGTTAGTGCTTGTTAGGCGTTTAGCCAAAATTGGTTAACTAAATTTTCAAAACCAAAATTTTGGTTATGCAAACTTTTTTAACCAAAATTGGCAGACTCGGTCGACAAAATGTTTGGTTAAACATCATCACTAATTGTCTAACCACTGTTACCGAGTGCATATGTACTCGAAGAATAGAAGGTCTCTTAACCATGAAAGTTTTCAGGCTTAAGAGCAGATAAGCACCCGCTAACAACCACATTAGACATTTAAATAACATCAAACGCAGAGTTTACAAATGTCAGGTACATCTTAACGCATGGTCTAAAAACACATCATCTAAGAATCGAACACAAACAGTTTTACTAACTAACTTAACGCTTTCTTTAATTAATAAATTCTATAGACTCTTTCTAACAGACTTTATAACGATTATCTTTTTTCTAACAATTCGCATGGATAGACAACCGATAAAAAAGTTCAAAAGAAAATCCTTTTAACCCTTTTTTGATTAGATATTTTGAAATATTTTAAATAATTTTGATTTTTTTTACCCTTTTTTATTTTTTATCCTAAAATTTTGATAGCACCATAAATTAATTAAAGAAATTTAACTTGACGAGCGTAGCGAGTCGAAAAGGAATCGATTGTCTATACCTCACAATTCGTAACGCTTTTTTGAATAACGTTAAGAAATCATTAAAAGTATTGTTATTATAAAAATTATTTTAATAACTTTTCTCAGAAATTATCGTAGATTCTCCACCGTATTTATTTTACAATTAAATAAAAATAAATTTTTTCAAATTTTGTAAATTGGCAAAATTTATAATTTTAGTGAATTGTTTTCTTTTTCTTCTTTTGAATGAATTAAAAAGAGAATGAGAAATAATAAGCTTTTAAGTTTTTTCAAAATAGCATGTACAAATTGTCGCTTCTAAAAATTAAAAAATTGATCAAAACTAACTTTTGAACTTATCTGACTTTTCATAGCCATTATCAATTTTGATATCAGGTGATGATTAATTTTCATGTTCGTAATGAAATGGCTCTAGAATTACTTCAAAAAAGAAGTGATACAGCCAAAGAATCTAAAGTTAAATTTAATTGAATTTGAGTAAATTTTTATGTGTTCATCATAAATTAATTTGGTTAAATTATCACCAACTTAATAATAAATTTTTAGGTCTATGATTCTTTGTATATCAAAAGTTTTTTTTTCTTTTACTAGAGCGAGTTCAAATCATAAGGGATTAATATGATAAATAAAAAAATCCAAATCTTTACGCAATTTTAAGTATAGTTAAGCCTACGACATTTTCGTATTGATTTTAAATACTTGTTTAGTTGGTCCAAAAGTGTCCTATTTTAGGTTTTTTTTTTCATTATTTTTTTTAATTATAAATTTATTAAATGAAAGTGAAACCTAGACGAATAATATCGAATGGTAAAGCTAATTTGATAAATTTTTACCAGTTTTTTTTATAAGTTATTTATTATAGGGAAAAAAATTTTTTTTTATAAAATTCAAATTCTATCAAATTTTCATTAAGATATGACTCAAATTCAACTTTTTGAATTTTTTCCAATGAATTTTTTCAAAAATAAAAAAATTTTTTTCAAGCGAATTTTTGTTCTAATATGGCCATTAAACAAGAAATTTAAAAGATATGAAAAAAAAGGTTTAATCAAGAATTTGGCGATTTAAGAAGTTAAGACTCAATAGACATATGTCGATATATCAATTCAGCATTTAAAAAAAGATAATTTCTTTTATATGCAATATTATTTGAAAAAACCATACCCTAAACCCTCGATAGTAGTACCGGTAAAATTTCGAAAACTCACAAAATTTTGCCACTGACTTTTTTGAAGCTGAAAGGTAAATCACTGGGGGCAACTTTGAAACTCTAGATTTGTACCACGATGTAACTATCGACAGATTACGGTTAATGTTTAGCCTTTACATAAAATGCAGAAGCATTCTTAGTATCGAAATATTTTCTAAAATAAAAATAATATACTTAATTATCAGTTGTTTTTGAATTGAGTCATGAATTAGTGTATTGATACTTAACTTAAAATTGTCAAGAATTTTGAATGATAAAATTTTGCTTTAATCTGGTAATTCAACATAAATAAAAAATATTTCCGGCAAAAATTCGAAACTAGCTGATTCGGTAAAGATGTTTATTCGGTCGAATACTCTTTTAAGACTTACATTTTTTTCATAAATCAATCACAGGTCTTGAAAAAAATTCTAAAAAATTTTTCTTTCTTTCCTAAAAAGATTTGTCTCTTCAACCAAGAATAATTAACAGTAATATGCTTCGCTCTGTATGACATATCGCTCCATAGGGAGATCAACATGATCAAGAATTTTAGACGCCAATAAAATAAAGTAGATGTTTAGACAACAAAAAAATTTGAATAGTGGAAAAAAGATATTAGAAGTAATTTTAAGAAATTTTTTTTTATTTTACTAATAAATCGATCACTTTTTTTACAATTCCCCAAATCATATTTAAGATGAATAGGATATAATTTATGCATTCGAAGCACCTGATTTTTCATAAAATGAAATTTCATGTTTTTTGTTTTAAATTTCGAAAAAAAATCGAATCGAAAGCGGCACTAATTATTTTTATATTATTATTCTTTTATCCTATATTCTAAGATGATTTTTAATTTTTTTTTATTTAATAATTTCAATATCGTGATTTTAAATAAATCGTATGATGATTAATCTAAGATTTGTTATTCTTTAAATAATTCAAATATTATTATTTCAAAAATATTTTTGAAATAATAATTTTTGATAAAGTCAAAAATTTTTTTTTTCCAATTCTAATAAAATTAGAACTATACGGTAGTACGATCAAGTTCGACCGACATATGTTCGCGTCCGGCTACTACTTAAATATATTTTAATATTTTTTAAAAATCACAACCGATACCTTAAACGATTGAAGAAATTTTTATAAATTTTAAAGGTTAGAAAATTACAATAATTAGCCGTCTAAAACTTAATTTTTTCATTTTTTAATAAAAAATTCCGCATTCACTTTTCGAAAAGATACAAAAAACAATCTAAATTCGGCGGTTTAATCCGGAATTTTGATTAAATTTCAATGTAACAAGCTGCAAGATAACAAATTAAGAAAGTCAACAAATCTTACAAAAATAACTTGAATTAACTTCTCCTTGATCAACAGATTCAGTTAAGTTCTTAATTTTTTTTTATGGTTAGTTTTCCAGTTTAATATTTGGATGATTACGTTGCATTATCTTTTAATGGTTTTATTAGATTAAGCCTTATTCAAAAAGTATCACGACCTAAATGGAACAAGTTGATTCTTGAGATAAAAAAAACAGCAAACTTTGTATAGAAATTTTCGCTCTATTGAATGTAAAAAGATTTTTTGTAAAATCATATTTTTAAAAGATACTGAAAAGTTTCAAAAAAGGGCCAATTAAATAAAAAAAATTATTTTGTTGGTATATTTGTACCAAGATTGTACATGATTAAAAATTGATACTTGACTAATTTTTTTTTCGAATTAAAATTTGAACAAAAAATTTGAAGGAAAATAATTCTCTGTTAAAAAAACTCAACAAAATTTTTTCAATTTCGATTAAAAATTTTTTTTAGAGCAAGTAATCATAAGTAGGATTTTTTTTGCAAATTTTAAGTTTTCAACTAGCCCACATTTATCAAAACAATTTACTAATAAATTAAAGTATATTTTTACACAAATTTCAAAAACCAATTAATTACAATTGAGGATTCTGGTGATTGCAGATTTTCTTGTACGTTTAAGAGTGATGTCCATTTATAAACCAATTTGTTCAAAAAGTAGAGTAAAATAGGATAATATCTCAAAAAGTCTCAAGAAGACATAAACCCATTTTTCATGCATTTAGATTGAAATAAGTTCAAAAAGAAGGTTGTCCATCTAGGGCAAAATCTTCGTTTCGCTTTCTTTTGGGCCTCCAGCTGAGATTTACGTCCCTAATTGACGATATCTCCAATTTTTTTACTGAAAAATTACAAAAATTCAGTTAAATTAAACCTTTTAAGTTTACTTTTCTTATACAAAAGAAATCTAATATCGACAAGGTAAATTTTTGTTTTTAAGAATTAATCAAAACATTTTTTGGACAATTTTAGAATATTTATAAAATCGATTATGTAATTGTTTATTTATACATCGAAACATAAAACTTAACAAAAAAAAAAAACTAGTTCAAAAAATATCGAGTTTAAAAATTGTCAAAGAAAAAAATTTTTCAATAAATTTTTTTATTGTTTTCAAATTTAAGAAAACTAAAATTTTTTAAAATAAAAAAATAACAAAGCCAAAGAGAGTGAGAGATTAACATTAAATTGCTTTTTAGAAAAAAAAAAAAAAACTTACACTTTTATTTAATAATAATTCTGTACCAAACTTCCCATTTAATAAAAAGCACGTTTATTCTTTTTTAAAAGTGATATTTAAAAAGTTAATTAAAAACGATTCAAATATTATTTATTTTAAAACATATAAACTTTAAGATTTTGCAATTAAAGTTTTTTTTTTTACTACTTTTTAAGAAAAATAGAAACAAAAAAGTGGTGAACTTTATCTAGGGTAATTTAATCAAAACAATAAAGATTAAAAACTTATTTTTTAATGCAATTTTTAGGGTTCTTTTTTTTAGAGCCCACTTTTAATTTTTTTTTGTAGTTGCTTCAAAGTAATTAAGATTTTTTGGTTTTGCATTAAAATTTTCATCCAACCTTATCTAAAAATCATTATTTTCTTATAAACTTAGGAACAAAAATAAATAGAGAACAATTCTTAAAATCTCAAGTTTATTTTTTATCTTAAATTTTAAGCCAATTATGCAAAACCAGGTATTAGTGAAGCCCCAACAAAAATTAAAATCAAAATTTTAAAACAATTTAATTTTAAAAAATAATTTCAAGTACTTCAAAAACTTTAAAAGTTGTAATTTGAGATTTTTAAAAAAATATTTACTGAAACAAATAGAGCCGAAAACTTACTTTTGGGCTCTAACTCTCTCTTTTTATAGATTAATAATTATTGTTACTAATCCTCAAATATCAACCTAAACTAATGTTAACTAAATAAGATTTCAAAATTTTTTAAATTTTAATTGTTTTTTTTTTTTAAATATTATTTTTTAAGTCGAAGTAGATCGCTCGACTTGCAACTACTAACTTCAATTAAAAAACACAATTCTGAAATCTCAAAAAAAAAAAAAATATTTAAAAAAAAGATGATTAAAATTTTGGCAAGTAAAAAAAGAGTCTTTTTGTAGGGCGATCAAGAGACAATCAAATTTATTTATTTACGAAGGTAAATTAGAAAAAAAACATAAAAAATTATATATAGGTTGGTGTAGGTGTACTTATTTTTTTTTTATTGAAAAAAAAAATTAATTTTTTTTATTTTTGCATTTTTTTATTTCAATTTTAATAATTTATTTTGACTTGACAAAAAAAAAATAATTTTTTATTATTTAGCTAGTTTAGGGAAATTGGTCAATTAGCGAGAAATTTCCGGGACTTCCGAATTTTGTTGTTATTGTTAATGTTGTTGTCGGTTACTTACGCCTAAATTTTTACTATCATTTTTGATTGTTTTAGATTTTTTTTTTTGAAATTTTTTTTTATGTTGTTGAAAATATGATCGAGCCACGTTTGACTTCCATCGTTCTCTTAGATGGCTCTCAATTAGACTTTTTAATTACAGTAAATTTTATCAACAATAATAAAAAAGGTTTTAAATTCATAATTTTTTCTAATTATAAATTTAGTCTGATTTTTTGACATGTGACTTGCTCGATATGGTATGCGCCCATTTATCCCTAACTGACAAAGAATATTTTGGTTTATCATTTATGGATCACACGTACGACAAAATTAAAATATTTAATAAAAAAAATTGAATATTTTATTTAATAATTTTTAGGGGACATAGAAATTGGTTGCAAATGGAAAAAAAAATTCTTGACCATGATCTAGCTAAAAAGAATGGTGTCTTGATACTTTTTTTCTCGGTCAAATATTTTATTGAGAGTATAGCCTATACCAAAGATAAAAATGCTGTCGAATTATTTTTTTTACAATCAAGACTATTAATATACCAGGTGCGCGAATTAAAATTAAGAAAAAAAAATCGATATTAATTCCTTTTTTTTTTCAAACAAAAAATAGGGTGATCTTGAATTAAATAATGAAATAATATTTGAACTCGGTGCATTAGTTTTACAGTCCTTATTCGGTGATTATAAAAAGTAAGTTATATTTTTTGTTTTCAAAAAAAACTCTTCAAAAAAAGATTTTGAAAATTGTCGGAAAAAAACTCTTTTTAATGACGGTAATTTCACGTCATCTGTTAATTTTTGGTTACTGAATCTAATTTAAATTTGGAGTATCAAATAATTTTAAAAATGCGAACTATAAAAGTACCTAGACTTCCAGCACAACTCAGATCACGTCAACTTATTTTGATGCTGTCTGGGTCGCTTTGTTTATTTGGACGATCATAAAAAACTTTTTTAATTACCAGTGTTTTAAATATTTACCATTTGAAATTTACTTTTTTTTAAAGAAAAAATTTCTACGAATATTACTTTCACTTCAAAATAACAACATTTATATTTGATAATTAAGCTTTTAATTAAATTTTTGGATTAATAAAGACCATCGCTAGTTTTTAAATTATCTTAATCGAAAAAAAAAAGTGGATTATACCAAAATGTATTTACTTGTCACGAATTTAATTTTTACGAATCGGAGATTATATTTTCATTATTTTCTTTTACGTTATACAGGCTCTTTTAGTTATACCCAAGACTTAGCCATTAAACTTAAGCCGATTAAATGAGATGGACATGATTAAAGGTCTTTAATTTTATTTTTAAAGATATCGTTTAAGCTTTTTAAATATTTAAAAAAAAAGAGAGAGAGATTAGCCTTTGTTTATCGTGTACTAAATCATTCAAAATTTAAAATTAATTTTATTTTTTTCGTCAAGCGATAAAGAAACCATACAAAATATTAAAAATCAAAACATACTCCCAAAGCATTTTTTCGCAAATTACAATCAAGTATCAAGTTATTGGTAAGATTTAATTTTGTTTTTAAATCCCAATTCTAATTTTTATTGTATTTTTAAAATTTTAAAGTGAACCTAAAATTATAGGGTACTATAAAAAATGTTCAACTCTTAATCGCGGTCAGTGTATAGTCAAGTAAATTTTAAAATAAAAATTTCAAAAAAAAAATTTTTTTTTTAAGTAAATTTTTTTATTTTTAGTTATTTGTCTATAGTTGAAAAATTGTGTAACTATGGTGTACATTATTATGAAGTAAAAGACAAAACAAGTACTAAATGTTATTTGGGTGTTTCTTATAGGGGTATTGGTCTTTATGAAGCAAATAATAAAATAGTGCCTAAAAAAGTATTCAAAAAAAAAATTTTTTAATTTTTAAAAGTTGTAAATTTTCTTATTGTTTTTGAAGATATTTCCTTGGTCAAAACTTGAGAATTTATATTACAGAGATCGCAAGTTTTCAATTGAAGTTCATGAGTCACAATCGTTAGTTTATATTTTAAAAAAACAAAAAATTTAAATTATTTTAATTTTTTAAAATAAAGTATAAATTCAGGTAGTTCTGAAAATACTAATGAATTAAAAAACTTGCAACAAAATCAATTAAATTCACAACAAACGGACGAGGCTTTGAATCCAGTTAAAGTCTATACATGGTTCGCTTCAATACCATCATTAAGTAAATCTATATGGCAAATGGCTGTCGCTCAACATCAATTTTATTTAGACAAAAAACAAAATAGGGTAAATAAAATATTTTTATTTATTTTTTTTTTCTTAAATCTTTTATTTGCATTAATATAAGTTCAATATTTATTTTGCAATTATTTTTCCTATTAAGAAACACTTCTATACTATTTGTAAAAGGCGCTCAAAGTGTATTCTATGTTTGTTCTATTAAATTTTTAATTTTTTTTTTATTTATTCAATTTAAAAATAATTGGGTTCAATTGCGTTTAGTTAAGATTATTTGAAAAAACGATTTAAAAAAGTTGCAACATGTGAAACCTTTTATTTTATAACTCATGGCATTTTTAATGATTCACAAAGAATTTACATTTTTCCATGATTACTAAAGCATTTACTAGTAAAATCACAATCTTTATTTGTAAAAATAGAGTCTACTGGGTATTTTTATATTTTGTTTACTAAATTTCTTATGTAATCTTAACAAGGTAAAGTCGCTTCGCTCCATGTCACTGAGCCGCTCAAAGCATTCTGATAATCAATTAATTTAATTTTAGAAAATAAGATTCGTTTAAGAGTTTTTTAATTTTATAATTTCTGGATTCTTTAACCGAATCTATTAAGCCAGGTCGATAATGATTATGTCAGAGACAAAGTTGGTTAAAATAAAATTTTTTTTCTGTTTTTTCTTTTAGCTTACATTCAATTTTATCTTCGTTTAGTCGGAAACTTATTTTAAAGTGCCGCATTTATCAGAAATTATATATCCGAAAATGGGCTTTTTTAATAAAGTTAGGACTTGGTTTAAATTTATTTGAAAATTGTTGATATTATATTTTGATTTTGTATAGAAACCCTGGGTTTTATTATATTTTTCGGTAAATTACCCATTGAAATTAAATAAAACTTTGAAACTCAGTGTTAAAACTCGAAGTCGCGAACGAATTCCGCCGCATCCTTGATAATAAAATTTTAAAATTGGGAAGATCTTTTCGGTCCATGCAGATGACACTTCTGGTTAATAAGAAAATAAGGTTAAATAAAAAATAAGTTCTGAGCATAGGCAGATTAGGGGTAACTTCGGAAAAAAGTGAAATTAAATTTTTTATTTATTTAAAAAAAAAAATTTAATCTTTTGTGTTATTTTAAATAAAATGAAATTATTTTTTTAAAAAAAAAACTTTTAATCTTTTGTGTTATTTTAAATAGAATGAATTTATTTTTTTAAAAAAAAACTTTTTTAAGGAGCGGTTTTATTTATTAAGAAGTATCCGGTTTGATTTGAAAATTTAAAGAAACTAAGAAAAAATTTTTTATATGAACTTGAATTAATATTTTCTAAAAAATGAAATTCTAAGTAAACTTTTTGGTATTTTAATTTTTTTTCCCTAAAAAGCTCAGAATTTGGCGAAGCTTGGCATAATTTATGCAAGTGCAAATTTGCCATAAATTATGAAGTCAATTATTTTTTCCTTGAAAAAGCAAAAACGCAATAGACTGAGCCTACGGCTCAGAATAATTTTTTTTGATGTTGATTTTTTTCCTTGATTTGAAAGAAGAGACTGTGAAGCTTATTTCGTTTCGTTCAATTTGAATATAACTTTTTTATTTTACGACTGTTCTTTTAGCTTTAAATTGCTACAAAATATAACATTTTTGCTCTAGATAAATATGAAAAATAATTTTTGCTTCCATGTTGATTTAACTCGAGAAAAGTGATAATGTTACATTTATTTTGACTTGAAAAAAAAAATCTAGGGTGATGGATTTTAACACCCTCTAAAATTAGTCTATTTAGCATAAACCTTAAAAAAGATTTGAGAAGATTATTTAAATAAAACAGCTCTGTAAAAAAAGTCCATGGGAAAAAAGTTTTCTCTTTCTTGTTGTGTGTAGAAAAAATGTTACAAATTATAGCAATCTAAATTCTAGGGAAATTTTATTCCGTGAAAAAATGACAAAGAAATTGATAAATAAAACTTAGTAAAATTAACTTCACAAACCCTTAAAAGCTCAGAAAATGCGACTTCTTTGTTTGAGCAGAAATAAATTCTTGATGAAAAAAAGGTGAAGAAGAGAGAATTTTCGAAAAATTTTTTACCAAAAAAAAACAGGAATTGTCGTTTTCTTTCGGATTTTCTAAATAATCCGGATTTAAAGAAATTCCCTCTTCTTTGCCTTTTTTCGCCAAAACTTTCTAAAAATTTCTTAAAATTTTGCGATTTTTTTCCCAAATATTTTTTTCGAATAAAATTTTTTTGAAAATAAAATGTAGGGAAAAGCAGCAAAAAATGAAATTTTTTTGCTTTTTCGAATTTTTGGGAGTTTACTAGAATTAACGTGAAATCAGTACTATATCTCTTTTGTAACTTACTTAACTTTTGACAGACTATGAATTTTGAGTACTGTTTTAGATCTGCTCAAGGCATTTTAATTAGAAAAAAAATTCAAAAATCAATCTTTGAAGTGGAATAGAATCTTTGATACAAAATGCCGCATCGAAAAAAAATTAAATTTATGAAAGTTTTACTTTTAACTTTTTTTTTTAATAAACAACTCTGTGTTTATTCTTGTATACCGATGAAAAACTACTAAATCTTAGAAGAATATGAACATCATTACGTACAAACTAAAAAAGTTTTATACTAATTCATTATAAAAGTTCTTTATTTAGCTTTAGATTGAACATATTTTAATATTTTTAAAAAACCTTTACTAAAAATAACATTATGTCTTAATTCTTCTTTATTAAAAGCACAACATTTTACAATTTAAATCCCTGAATGATTTAGCTGCCGAATTAAACTCCAAAACAACACAACAATCGAATAAATTCAATGTTGAAAATATCGACAACAATATTTCAAATGGTATTAAACTTAAAAACACAAATCCCAAGCTGACAAATGGGTTAAAACATAACGATGAAAATACAAAATCAGAATTGTTAAATTTGTTCAAAAAACAGCGTGAATTACTTCAGAAAAGACTTGAACTTAAAAAAAAGATGTGTGAAAATGTCAAATCAAAACAAAAAGTAAAACAAAAAATAATCTTTAAATTTTTAATAAATTAATTTTTTTTTTAACTCAAGGATATTCAGGAAATGGCACAACAAGCCATAAACGATAAAACCCAAATAAATAAACTCCTTAAATTATTAGCCGATTATCGTAATAATAATTTGAATAGTAATAACAATAGGGACAAAAATATAATTGTTGACAACTTATGTCAAGAAAGTGATATACAAAAAAAGATTATGTATATCACTTTAAATTTGGCATCCGATCCACATGTTTCTTATATAGTTCAAAAACAAAGAAGAGAATTTTATGAGAAAACTAAGAAAAAAGTAGTTTTCAAGTCTAAACTCAAAAAAAAAAATTTGAAAAAAAAATTTTTTTTTTAAAGTTGGCCAAATTGGAAAAAAAATTGGAAAAAGAAACAAGTATTCAAAAGGAAGCGTTTTTAGACTCAAAGTCTAATACCTCAAATGACAAAAATGAAAGTATATATTATTTTTTTATAATTTTTAAATTATTTTTAAATAAATTTTTTTTTATAAGCATTTTATCATTCAAATTCGGAAGTAAAATTAAAGCAAATAGATGAAAACTCAGCTGAAATAAGTCCAGCGTCAATTCATCGTAAAGATTCATATCGACGTGCACAAGAGCAAAAACTCTTTTTGGACTCGAGTGAAATTAATAATATGAATAAACAAAATCGTTTAGCTGCTGCTCGCAAAGTCAAAACAATACTCAATAACGATCAAAATGTTCTACCACAACCACCAATACAAACACAATCTCAAACACAACTAATACCAATTCAACAGAATGCATTTATAGATAATACTAATTTCAATACTCAACAATCAGAAAATCAAGTTAAAGTTATAAAAATTGGAAATAATTTTAAAAATAATTTCATACCTGAAGAAGTAAGTCTAATCTTATTTTTACAAGAAATATACTGGCAAAAAATTCATGGTTCACTTTCAAATAAAAAAGTTCTGTTTCCTTCGAAATTTTACTTTTTGCAATCTATTTTTATAATTTAGGAATAGTGTGGGGGTTCGAACTTTCAGGTTCTAAAATTTTATTTTCTGAATTTTTTTTCCTCAAATTTTTTTTTGGAATATTTTATGGTTTTTAAAAAATTTTTCAAAAAAATGAAATTTATTAAATTTTTCCTTACGAACTTCCCGTATCGAACCCCCCAGACTAATTAAAATCTAATTGAATGTAAAATTTTGCTTTACCAAATTTTCTTTCTTAAGTTCAGTAAAAAATTACCTTTCCAAGTAAACAGAAAATTCAAAATATGATTTTCTATGGGGGTGTTGTGGGAAGTTTCTTTGTTGAGTTTTACAAAATCCTAAAAAACTACTCGAAAAAGCCTTTCAAGGTATAAAGCAAATATATCGTTTTGTAGCTCTAGACCTCCTCTACCTTATATGAAAATTATTTTTTGAAAAAACAATTAAGATCCTTGAAAAACACCCAGGCGTTTTTAAAAATATTAGTGGGTGTTGTTTTTTCAAGGGTCTATATAAATTAGCCCTTATATTCAATCATAACTTGTTTACAGCTACTATATTTATTATTATATTTATGCCTTTAATACAACTATTTATTTTGTCAAATTAAAAGCATATTAAATTTAATTTTTTTTAAAGCAAGTATCAAATGGTCTATTGATAGAAGGTAAACCAAGAAAAGAGAACATACCCGATGGTAATACACGTAATTTTTATCTTCAAGATGACTTTTTAGACTATGACTTGCGAAACTATAACCCACAACAAACCAACAGTTTAAATCACCACTCAAATCAAAACATACCACAAACTGACTTCATTACATTTCGCAATCAACGCAATTCACGTAAAAATACAAGTGACTCAAACGTAAAACTCCTAGCCGATCACAATTTCTATCATGTCACAAATCGAAGACAAGTCAATCAAGATTTTCAATCAAGAGAAACATTCGCCTGTCCAGACCTGGTCGAACCAAATTCATGCCTTATAAAAAACGGTTACATAACCCATCCGAATAAATTAATCTCAAATAAGCCTTACGAATTAAGCGATTATTTCAAATATAGTTCAAAGTTTAAACGAGGAATGAACTCATCATCAAATTCTCTAATAAGTCTAAATAGTAGTAGTGCAGGAACAAATGAAGATTCAGGCAATAATAACTCGGATAAAGATATAATTAGAAGTAATCCTGATTTGAAAATGAATTGTCTAAGTTCACCACAAAATCAAACCTATGTAATACAACAAATTCGACACCAAAATAGTATTAAAAATTTAACTCAATTGAACACTAGTTCAATAAATTCGACAATGAATGTCAATTCGAATAATAATCTATTAAATAGTGATCATTTAAATACGGCACAAAAATATGATTATTATTCGAATCATTCATTTAATAAAAGTGATTTGACTAATTTGTCGAATAATTTAAGTTTAAACTTAAGTATTCACACGGCTGAAGAGTTTGGTATAGAAATGCTTGAATGGTTGAATAATGAAACATCAACTAATGGCTTGAATAATTTAATAGATAGTAAACTGGCCACTAATGCAACTTTAGTTTAATTTTTTTTTTACAAAGATAGAACAATATTTTTTTAAAATTATTTTTTAAAAAGTTTTTTTTTAATTGTTGATTTTTTTTAAAATGATTATTTAAGCGAATGTACACAAGATGATTAAGATGCGTTAGCTGATGTTGTATCAAATTTTTTTTTTATTTTTTACTCTTTTTTTTTGTTTGTATTTTATTTTTTTCATGTAAATTTTTTTTTTCGGACAAAAGTGTCTTTAAAAATAAATACTCTTTAGAATTTAAATTAAAGAATATTTTATGATGTAAATATTTAAAAAAAAACAGTTTATAAATAAAATAATATTTTATTGAAGTTAAAGCAAATTTTGTGTTTTCAAATACGTCTAAGCACTTGACTAATTAGAAAGTTATATTAAAAGAAAATAACCAATTTCTATAGCCAAAATACGTAACCAAAAGAAAAATTAAGTAACCAAAAATGGAAAAAAAATTTTCAGACAATTTATTATTTTCAATTTTTATAATAAAAACAAAGAAAAAGATTATTTGTTTACTTGGTCGTAGTTTAACTTTATCAACAAATAGAGATTTTTTTTGTTTCCTTAAATTTCTAACCAAAGTTTCTTTTATGTGACCACATTAACTTTTTTTTGGACATTTATTTACTGGTGACTTGACCAGTCCTGGTCACTAAATTCAGTTCTTTTGTCACATATTATTTGACCAACTGGTCACATAATGCAAAACACTTCACTTAGCATTGTGAAAATAAAGAGTATTACAGACTTCCCCCGTTATCAGACCCCACTCTTATCTAGAAATCTCTATATTCCGACATCAGGAAGTAATCCCACTCCGTTTTCAGTTCAAAAAAATGAAAACAAACCTCTTTATTCCAAAAATAGTGGTCGAATTAATTTCAATTGTCCGAAAAAAAATTATTTTCCAGTTATATTACGTCTTTTAATTGGACATTATAATTAAGCATTTCTATTGAACCTTTGATTTTCAATTTTTTCTAGTAAGCTCAAAAATTGTTTTAACAATATTTTTGTCTTTAGATGTAACAAAAAAGTTTTTTTTTTTAAAGTCTAAATAGTTTATTATTTAATACTGCACTTCTATTAAAATTGTGTCCTACCGTACCGATTTCGAACGTACCGTACCGTATCCGAACCGTACTATCGTACGGTACCGTACTATCGTACGGTACCGTACTGCCGTACCACTAAAATTTAATTTTATAAAATATTGTGAAACAGAGAGGTTCAATTTATCATTAAGACAAATATAAGTTATTTATTTTGAATGTATTTTTTTTAAATTTTAAATGCAAATAAAAATTAAATTTTTTATAATTTTTTTTTCAAATTTAAAATTTTTTGTATATAGTTAAAAAAAATTAAAATGCTTTCCTTTAAAGCAATAATACTAATGAAAAGATAAGCCTAAAAGAGGAAAAATATTTTTTTTTTAATTTTTTAAGAAAAAAAAATGCTTAAGATTACAAATAAATCTGTGATAAAATAGTTTTTTTTTACAATAATAGAAAAGATTATTTATCAGTTTTCAAACGAATAAAAGAATTTTACGTAAAAAAAACGAAAAATTTAAAAACAAGAGTAATACAGCAGTTATAATGAAAAAATGGCCTTACCGGGAGCGTTTCCTAACCGTTACCATTAGCCATTATCGTTACCATTACCCATTTCTGTTAATACGTAACGGTAACGATAATGGTAAGCTTTAATCTTTTTACTTTAATTTTTTACAAAATTAAAAAATGGAATTTATGATTAAATTATTTTTTTTTAAATATTCTACGATTTGACCTTCAATTAATTTTCAAATTTTTGATGGCTAGAGCTAACAAGTTACTATTTTTAATGCTTGCAGTGTAATATTTTTTTTAGTTTATAAGAGATGTAATCTACGGTTACAAAAAAATAGTTATAAGAGGCGAATTACATAAAGATCTTGAAAAAAAAAATTGACAAAAAAAATATGTCTCTTTATTAAGGTAAAATATAAAAAAAAAATTATTAATAAAACAGTTTTACAATTAAAACGCTTTTGAACATAAAAATTGATTTGGAATAATACTGTTGGTTACATAACAACAAGTGGTTCTTAAATATAATGACCTGTAAATAACGCTGAATATTTACGTTAAATATATTTAGCACTTAACTACAAAAACCAATGGGTATATAAGTCCAAGAGAAATTCGTTTTTATATTAAAAGTCTTTTTAGGAAAAGAATAATAACTTTTAGTAATTTTCGACACCAGAAAAGTTTCAATTTTATCAATAATTTCTTCTAAATATAAATGTAAACTGTTAAAATATTCTAGAAAGGCTTAATTATTGTCGTAGTAGATCAAAACCAAAAATTTTTACAGAAGAGGAAAAAATAAAACGTCTTCTTTTGTCCTTAATAACATTAATTCACGCATTTATAGAATGTTGAACGACTTACCAAAAAATGAAGGATTATTTTAGCACGCATTTAGCAAGGTCTTGGCGACTATGTGATCAGTTGTTCACAAAAAAGGTAGAATGTCGAATAAACTAATTTCTTAAACAAGAATAGTGGGAGTATATGTGTATAAAATTTCAACAATATTGGTTCACTGGAACATATTTTTTTTTATAAAACACGAACGGTCATTTATTATTGAACACCCGTTAATTTACTTACAGTATTTTAGAAATACTGTAAGTAATAAGAAATATTTTTTCTAAGAAATTTTGGGTCTTTGCGACTATGTGATCAGCTGTTCACAAAAAAATGTGATCAGGGGTATCAAGGCGACTTTGTGATCTTTCTGATCACCAAAACTCTGGTCACCAAATTTGTGATCTTTTTTTATTACAAGTTTTTTTAAAAAAAATTTTTCAAAAAATGTGATCAAAATTTTTATTTTGTGATCAGAAATTTAAAAGAAAATCATTTAAACCTTTTTGTTATTCAAGTTTTTATACCTAAGATCGGAAGATTTCTAAATAAAGTAGAAAAAATTCTTAACAAATCTATATTTTTACTTTTTTAACGTAATTAAAGAGTAACGTATATTCCTTGAATTTTATAATTTAAAACGTTGTACGGAAGAACTACAGCCTTTTAAACGGTAAGTTATTTTACACCCACGGGTCTAAATATTTCAAGTGGAAAATTATAAATTTATGTAAAAATTATGATTTTAATTTCCGGAACTATTACGAAAATTATCAAGAAACCTTTAAAAATGAAAAAATTTTACCTTGGTATATCATTTTGAAAAAAAATTACATAATGTTGTTACTAAAGTCTAATTTTATTTCAATATCTTTTTTAAAGGTTGTCGGGTTGTCTCAAGCTTTTTCTAAAAAGAATTTTACTTCTTCAGATATCAGAAAATCATCAATTACAGTTTTTTTGATTTGAAAAATTAAAATTTTTATATTATATTTCACAGAAATTTTCCTTTTTGACTAAAAAGATTTTTAAATTTTTCTTAAAAGCAAAAATTTAAAAATATTTAATAAATTTTATTATTTTTTGTAAATACTTTTGAAAGGAAAATTTCTGTGAGTTGAATTATACATCAAATTAATCCTTATTCAATTGGCTTTAAAACGTATATAAATAATTTTATATTTTTTTTCTATAAAAAGCCTTTATTTACATAAAACCTTGATTTTCCTTTATTGTCAGGGAATATTTCAAAAAATTGACCTTTAGTGATTTTGAATTCTGGTTTTTAATTTTTTTCAGATGTTTTCAAACTTTTTTCTTTAAAAAAAAATATCCAGTTCCTTCTAAGATTTATTTTCATATAAATAATTTTACTTGTAGCCATTCGGTAAAACCTTTAAATTTTGACTTTCACTTTTTAGAAACCAAGCTTACCACCGCTTAGTCCTATATATTTTTTGAATCTGCATTTATTGCTCTTTAATTTGACACTATTATATAATGACTTGACTTTTACCTCTTAATGTCTTTAGTACCTGAACACACCATACCAATTTAGTCATTTTTTAGACTTCGAGACAAAACTAAAAGTGGTACCCAACTTATCTTTAAAAATTATCAAAGCTTACTAAGTTCTTTATAAACGTGTCAAATTTCATCGAAAGCTCCATTCGAAAGTTGTAGCAAAAATAACCAAAAAAGTACATTTTTTGGTATTTTTGAAAAATGTCGTTTTTTGATGGCTTTTTTTCGATATCTTTCGAACGGAACACGATAATAAGATGTTCTATGGCTCATTTTAATCAGCAAATAATTTCACATCTGAAAATTTATAAATAAAAATTTCGAAATATATAAAACCTTGGGGAAATTTTGGGTCTAAAGTGGGTCAAGGTCGTTTGATACAGCTCCCGGATAAAAAGAGGTAGAATGTCGAATAAACTAATTTCTTAAACAAGAATAGTGGGAGTATATGTGTATAAAATTTCAACAATATTGGTTCACTGGAACATATTTTTTTTTTAATAAAATACGAACGGTCATTTATTATTGAACACCCGTTAATTTAAGAAAAAATAAGAAATATTTTTTCTAAGAAATTTTGGGTCTTTGCGACTATGTGATCAGCTGTTCACAAAAAAATGTGACCAGGGGTATCAAGGCGACTTTGTGATCTTTCTGATCACCAAAACTCTGGTCACCAAATTTGTGATCTTTTTTTATTACAATTTTTTTTAAACAAAAAAAAATGATCACCAAAAATGTTATTGATTACAAGATTTGTGATCAGCAAACTAATTCAAAAGTAAATTAAATTTTTTGGGCTAGTATGTAAAAATCGGGTCAAAAAAAATCATGGTTTAAAAAAATCGGGTATTTAAAAATCGGGTGTATAAAATAATCTGGTATTTAAACATCGGGTCAAAAATAATCTGGTGTGAAATTATCTTGTCAAAAAATGATAATTAGATGGCATGTTAATGTTTTTTGTCAATTTTCTTTTTTTCAGTTTTTTTGACCAACAAAAATAGCTCTGCAAAACACTAAAAAGGACTTTTGGTGACAAAAAAATTGTTGCAAGGTGAAGCAAAATTTGCTGCACCAATTGTTAACGTCTGCAAAAAATTGTGCAAATTTAATTGCGTATTTAAATTAGACTTTTTTTAATGGTGTGCAAATTTGCAGAAATTTTTTTTTTTTGCAAAATTTCAGAAATCTCTGAATTCTGTGCAAATTTGCACACCATTAAAAAAAGTCTAATTTAAATACGCAATTAAATTTGCACAATTTTTTGCAGACGTCTACAATAGTTGCAGCGAATTTTGCTTCACCTTGCAACAATTTTTTTGTCACCAAAAGTACTTTTAAGTGTTTTGCAGAGCTATTTTTGTCGGTCAAAAAAATTGAAAAAAAGAAAATTGACAAAAAACTTTAACATGCCTAATTAGATTCTTCCTAAAATCAAAAAAAAATATCAATCACTTAAATTAATTTAAAATTCATCCTGATTAATTTTGAAGACTATAACACTCGGCATTAATTAACAACTTGATTTAATAAATGAATTAAATTTTATTTCCTGCTAATATTAAATATAAAAACTTTTTTTTTCTTAACAATTATACTTTAAAACGGTAATTTAAATTAAAAATTATAAAATTGAAATGGAATTTGAATATTTGGACAATGAAAAAACATCAAGTGTATACAACAGTGTCCGATTTAAGATCGGATTTAAGAACGCAAATGGATCATTTCTCTGGAGATGTTGTACATGTAATAAAATAACATTTACTACACTCAACGATCGTATTATAAGAGAGCCATTAGGGAAATCTCACTCATCTAAATGTCTTGTTTTACTTCCCTCATATATTGAAGTGATCAAAGAGTACGAAGATTTAATCATTGATAACTAAAGAATATTTTAATTTCTCGCAGCTTTATCGAGACAAATTAGCCAATTTGCAGCCAAAATTCGACCCGAGAGAAGTTGCAGACAAATGGCCTTCATTCCAAGCGGCAAAAAGTTATTGTTCATCAATTCGCAGAGCAAGAAACCCCGATAAAACAACCGCAACTACAACTAACGATTTAGTCTTGACAAACAAGCAAAGTTTTATAAATATAAATAACAAAGAATAAATATTTTTGCGTTATGATAATAGCAATACAAGTGGCAACCGAATTTTGATATTTTTTTCTGATACCGGTCTCGAAATTATGGAAAAAGCAAGGGAATATCACCTCGACGGAACATTTAAATTCTGTCCGTCGATCTTCAAACAGATTTTAAGCTTACATTGTACTTTTAAAAACTTCATATTTCCATGCGCATACAATTTTCTAGAGTCAAAAGAAGCAAATGCGTATATCGAAGCCTTAGAACATATTCGAAATATAGCTTACAATACAAATTTAAAAAGAATATTAACCGATTTCGAAGCTTCCTTATTAATTAGTATCAATACTGTATTCAAAGAAGCCGAAATCAAGGGATGTTGGTTTCATTTCTACCAAGCCCTCAAAAAAATTTGTTTTTACTCCGTCTAAAAAAGCGCTACATCAATGATTGGAATTTCCGTTTTTGGGTTCGTAGATTTTCAGCATTGCCTCTATTACCAATTGACCAATTAAAAACTGCATTCGAAATAATTATTCAAGAAATTCCATCTAAAAATGAAAGCGTCATAAAATTTATTCGTTACTTTATTTCTCAGTGGATCAATGGAAATATATAACCAAAAATTTGGAACCATCACAGATCCGATAAGAGACGGACTAACAATGATCTTGAAGGTTTTGACTGTCGAATGAGAGATTCATATTTGAAAATAACTTCTCAAAACTCTGGAAAAAAAAGTTCTTAGATCGAAGACAATAAAATTCTAAAAATCGAGTTGATTCACGAAGAGTTTTACTTCGTGAATCAACTGTGTCTAGATTTTAGTGAGTATTTCGATAAATTAACACATCAGATAATGAGTCCGTACGAATCAAACCTAGATGACCAAGTAGAAACTCAATATGATTCAAGTCTAAATTACGATCTAAATATACTTAGAACTACCCGAAAATTCAAAAAAGATAAGCTTATCAATGATTATAAAGATGATCAATATGTTAAGATTTTAGACGAATATCTAAAATCAAATACGCTAGAAAATAATGATCAAATTTTAATAAAACGAAAAGCAGTTTCGGCTGATATTTCTGAATCAAAAAAAGTATTAAAAAAAAATCATAACTGATGAACCCATTATTTTAAATGACACTGAAATAGCAGAAAAATATGATGCTTCAAAAACTCTATTTTTAACAGCTACGCAGTGGCTTCAAGTTCTCACATTGATCATTGTCTAGAATTTTTGGACTCAAATTTTAATAAGCCTTTTCATAACGTCAATTATTGGCCTACATGGCGACTACAAGATTTTAGCAGACTTGACTTCTCAGTAAATATTCATGCCAATCAAGACCATATATTTTATGTACGATAGTATAAATTGCGAAAGTAATGCAGTCGTTCTAAAACCAATTTTAAAGTATGTTTATCCCGAAAGATCAATGTTCAGTGTAAACATGGTTCATGTTGTAAATCAAGTTGGAAGCAGTGACTGTGGCTTATTTTGTATAGCCTACGCCTATGATTTATCTTTAAAAATCGACCCATCGAACCTTAAATATGATCAAGAATTTATGCGTTATAATTTTAATTTGTTTCTAAAAACTTCTTTTCTTTTAAATTTTAAATCCGAGAGTTTGTCTTTAGGTAATCGAAAAATAAAATTTTTATCTATTTGATTTATTTCTTTCACTACCATACTTTCTTTTTTTTTATCATAATTATTTTTTTAACAAATAAAATATTCTAAACAATTTTATTGGCTTTCTCTTTATTATAATAAGACCCGATTTTTACACACCAGATTTTTTTATGCTACGATTTTTTTTACCCATGATTTTTTTTACCCATGATTTTTTTTTACACCCGATTTTTACACACCAGATTATTTTTTACATCCGATTTTTTTCGCCCCGATTTTTACACACCAGATTTTTTTTGACCCGATTTTTACATACTCAATCAAATTTTTTTTGGTTAGCTAGTTTTTCATCTAAAATTTTATTTTCTAAAGTCTTGCCGAAATATAATATAAAAATTTTAATTTTTCATAATAAAACTTTATTTTGCCATGAAAAAGACTTATTATACTTAAAACCAAAAAAAAATTTTAAGACTAGAATCGCAGTTTAAAGTCGAACATGGTCTCAAATTTGCGAGTCTTTACAGAAATTTATGAGCATAAAAATTAGATATTTGAATAAGACTTTGGAATTGAACTTGAATAAAAAGGTTTTATTTTATAAAATTTTTTATTAAAAAATATTTTTGAATAAAAAAAAAATTTAAGGCCATTCTAGTTATTTTAGTCACCGTTGTATTTTCGTAATCTTAAAGCTCTAATTCTAATATCTATGTGCAAAAAAGAAAATATCTGAGTCTTTTAGGAATCAACCAAACTGAAGTTTAATTTAACTTAAAACTCACAATGGCAAGATTTTTTTTCTGTTTTAACTTTTTTTAAAAAATTGCGTAATTATATTTCAAAATTTAACATTAGAATGAATTGTAAAAAAATTAAATTACGCAATTAAAAAATTTTGAAAATGTAAAATAGAAAAAAAATTTTGCCTATCTATCTTATTCAGATAGTGTCTTTATTTTAAACTAATTACTCCTTTTTACAAAAAAAGAAAATTAAATTTTTATAAAACAAAAAAAACTTTTCCATTTTCGTCATTATTAGCATTCTCATAATTAAAAAAATATTTTTCATCATAATTATTAAAAAACTCAATTAAGGGTCCATTAAACCCCGTATAATATTTATACAATCGCCTCAATGCCACATTACTTATATTACAATTACACGTATCTTTGCCTAATCTCACGCACTTTGTACAATTTTCCATTTCTATCTTCTTATGCTCTTTTAAAGTATCTGTTTGCTTTATTTTAACATCATCAGTGTTTATAGACTGTACTACATTGAATAATCCATTCAAATTTTTATTTATATTCGTTGATAGAGAACTACCAGATTGAACATTTTTAATTATTTTTCCATCATCATTAGCTGATTTTGGAGGAGTTGGTAGAGCAACTGGTACTGGTTTAATCAAAGTTGTATTTGATTTATTATCAGCCATGACCCTAGATCGTTTATTTTTAAACCAGTTTTTAATTATACGGGAGTCAAGACCCGTACTTTGTATAAGATAGTCCAATTTTTCATTGGACACAAAATTTGATATTAAGAATTCATTTTCGAGTATGCTCAATTGATATTTATTAAAAGTAGTTCGACATTTACGCTTTTTAAAATTACTATAATCTGTTTGATTTATTGTTGTACGTTTTCGACTTCGATTTGAGCATTTAGAAGAAGCATTGTTTGTTTTGTTTGTGCCTGATGATTTATGTTCAATATTATCAAGACTATCATTATTTAAATCGATGTAATCAGTATCTAAATCAGCATCTTCATCTAGTTCATCATAATTAGACGATTCTTCTTCATTGCTTAAATATGCATCATCTAGCAAATAGGAATCCTCGGCTGATTTAGCACTAAATTGTTTCATCATTTATCAAATTTAAAAATTTTTTAAATTGATTTCAAAATAGAATTTGAATTCAAGTTTATAGAATAATAACAAAACAAAAGAGAAACAGCTTTTCTAATAAATAATTCTGTACAAAAATTCCCTTATAACTTCATAATTGAAATAACGTAATAAGAGAACGAACAACAACAACAACAAAAAAAGAGAAAATTTTTTTTTGTATTTTTCTATTATTGAATTATTTCAAATAGATAGATTATTTTTGGATTTTTTTTTCTCTATTACTCTTTCTTGGCTTAGCTAGTTCAAATCTTTTCAAGTTTATTAACATTTCTTGCAATTGATGATTAATAATATTTTTAGAAATTTTCTTCTTTTTTTTCTTTTTACTTAGTGTTTAAAGAGAGAAAAAACCTAAGCAAAAAAAAAAGTAGAAAAATTTAAGCAATAGAAAAAAGTGTTTTTTTTTCTTCTTTTTCTATTTGTGCTTAGTTAAATAGTGAATAATTATTCATAGAAAATAATACAAAATAAAATAAGTTAGAATACTAGTTTTATCTTGGTAGTGTTTAGGTCTTTTTATTTTACGTGTGTATGTTATTTGTATTTTGTTGATTAAGTGTATTGATTTAGTCATTAAACAAGGTAGGATCTATCGCAAATTTTTGTTGTTGTTGTTGACCAATCTTAACAATTGTATTTCAACTAAAAAATAACATTTTAAAAAGGTTGTTTACTTTTCGCGATAGATGAAAAGTAGAACAATAATCTAACTAAAAATACAAAAATATTGATCTCATATTTAACTTAAAAAATTGACTTCAAGATTATTTGAAATTTTAAGAAAAAAAGGAGTTGTAAAGAGTGTCCCATAATGTTCTGGAAATTTTAGATTTGATAAAAAATAAACTTTAAAAAATACTCAAATTATTGCTATATATTTTCTAATAAACAATTATTCTCAATTGATCAAGCGAGTGCTTAGATATTTTGCAAATTTTTTTCTAATATAAATTTTTAATCAGAAAAAAAAAACTTTCATAAATATTTTTAAATCTGTATAATATTCTAAAATTTATTAGAAAATTTCAATAACACCAAAAAGATTGAAAGAGTCATTTTTACTCGGGTTTCGCCCGCCATATGACCAGGTACTTTATGTTGATTTGATGACCAGATATTTTTTTTGACTGGTCGCATATTCACTTTTCACCTATTATGTGACCAGAAAAAAAGATATGAAAAAAAAATTTTTTTATACTTTTTGATTTTTTATTTAGGTGACCTGTCATTAAATTTATATGACCAGTTATAGTAAAAAGTTTAGTTATTAAGGATATCCTATATATATCAAATTTTATGCTATAGAAAGAAGAATCTTGTAAAAAATCTGAAATGTAAAGATTTATTACCAAAGTGCTTGCTCAAGTCTTTTTAAATCAATAAATAAATTATTGAAACTATTTTTTAAAAAATCCTTTGAGCTTGGTTAACTGGCTCCCAGGTAATCAATATGAAATTAAATCGATTTATCGAAGATTTTCGATTTATTTAAAAAAAATTTTAAGTTTTTATTTAGGTAAACAAATCAAATTATTTACTTGGTTTGAGAATAAGATTTTATTATCTCTATTGTTACTTAACTAATGTACATTAAGTAAAAAACACTAATGCAAAAATGTTTTTTTTTTCCCGAATGTGAAGCTTACTTTATAAATTCATGCCAACTTTAACATTTACATTACATCAATTTTTAAGTAGACAAGGCGAATCCAAATATTTCAAAACTTTTTTTGATTATGTGACTTGGAAATAATAGATTTTTGTTACACACATTTAACTCCAAATTGAAAAGAGATCATTTTAAAAACTCGTTCAAAAAATAAAAGTGTACTTAAATTTGTGTAACACAAATGTATTATGTACCTCAATCAATTATAGTGTCCAAATTCTTTCTAAAATTGTATAAAAAATAAATTCTTTTGGTGCCTATTTAAAAGATGAATTGCAAGCATTCACAAAAGCTGTAAAACAAATGCAAATTTGAAAAATTCAATTCTTTCAAAGCTTTTCATGAAAAAAACAAATTTTATGTTAAAGAAAGAAGAATCATTAGGACTCCTCATGATATTTCATCTACTTAAATCTTTCTATAGTCATCAATTTGAATTAATAATCATAATTATTTGTTCAAATAGCCAAATCTAAAAAAGTTAGACTTAGCTTCAAAGCTCAAAATTGAGTTTTTTCCCAGAAATAAATCAAAAACATTCTAAAAAAAACTGGAAACAATTCAAAAAGAATTTAATAAATATAAAATTTTGATTTTTATTAAAAGTATTAATTTGTGAGTTTTTTTCTTTGAAAAAAAAAATGCTATTTGAAGATTTTTCCAAGTTTAAAATAAGAAAAAATTTTTTTTTAAAATTTTGAATTATAAAACGATTTAAGCCAGATTTTTTGCGTTCTTATTATTTTACCATCTCGTCAAGGTTTTCTTCCTATTTGTTTTGGTATTTCAGGAAATTTTCCAAATGAGATAAACCTAGATCCTCCATTTGGTGGATTAGGATTTTGTGGTATTGAACCGCGATTTGAAGGACCTTGTCCCGAACTAAAATAAAATTTTTAATTATTTTAAATCTCCCTTAAAAACTTGAAAAGTTACTTTCGAGCATTGTCGATGATAGGCAAAGCTACTTGGGGCCTAGAATCTACATTTTGTGGTCTGGGATTTTGTAGTATCGAACCGCGATTTGAAGGACCTTGTCCCGGACTAAAATAAAATTTTTAATTATTTTAAATCTCTCTTAAAAACTTGAAAAGTTACTTTCGAGCATTTTCAGCTGGGTATTTTTTAATGCACCTTTTTCTATTATCTAAATTGATTACTTGTAGATAGTTCTGCAAATTAGAAGGGCATGGTATTGATTTAAAATTTTCATCATGATTTTCACCTATATTTTTAAATAGATTTTAAACTTTACTTTTGGTTTTAGCTTTTTTTATTTACCAACTCCAAAAAACTTAACATTTTTATAAGTTGAATCGTGTCCAAAAAACATTCGATAGCGTGGTTTTTCACCAATCCCATTTCGTAGGTCAGCAGTAAATATTCCTATCAAATTGCGATCAATAACCATTCGATGGAAAAACAGAGTATCACCCGGTACAGCGATTCGTCCTCGATCCCGTGCTATTTTATCATTTAAATTAAGTAGATTCACCAATGTTGTGGACGTTTCTGATCGAAGCTTAAGAATAGCTTTGTCTATTTGATCTTTATGAAGTTTTTTTTGATCGTTGTAATTATTTGTTGGAGACATTTCTACAATTACTCTTTCTTGTTCTACAATTACTCTTTCTCGAGTTGCAGCGATTGATAATGAGATTAAAACGGATAGAAAATAAATAAAAGAAATGGCTTTAAGTTTTAATATCATTTTTAAAAAGAAATGATGCTAAATTAAAGAAAAACTAAGAAAATAAATTAAAGAACCTTTTTCAGCTGACTTTTCTGAATTTAATTTATTAATTTTATGGCACAAGAATACGTGGTTTTAGTCAATTCTAAAAATTTAAAACAAAAATTAAATAAAGTTTTTGGGGTCTAATGAGTTATTTAATCAGCAGATCATCTAATATGTGGCTATACCCTGATCATCGACGATCACCTTAACCTTGATTATCTATGTAATCAAATATGATCACTTAGTTTAAAAAAAAGATAATAAAAAATCTAAGGTTTTTTTATTAAATTGAAATTAAAAGCTTATTTTGTATGAATTATAAAAAAATCAAAAAATTTTAAAAATTTAAAAAATATGTACTAAATATGATTGTTTAGCAAATTTTCTAAAAGCAAAGCCATTGATAAAGATTATTTTTAACAAGAATTTTAGTAAGAAAAATTATTAAAAATCTTGTTTAAAAAGAATTTTTTTATTAGAGTTAAACTATCTTATAAGAAATTAAATTTATTCTTTACCTTACTCGATCTTACAAGATCTTATTTAAGAAATAGTTCATGTAACTGACCACTCAATCTGAATAATGATCACTTAAACCTGATTAATTTTTAATAATAAATTTTTTGATTACATATTAAGCAATCGCCGATGATCATGAAACCGCTTTTCAGAATATGTCCACATATTAGATGGTCAGCTGATCACATAACCCAATAGACCTTTTAAGTCTTTTTTTAAAAAAAGACTTAAAAATATAAAGAAGACCTTTTTTGCTGAAAATTTTTAAATGTATTTATACTGATGTTCTAAGTAAATAGAAGATTTATTTTCAAATAAATAGATCAATAAATAAAAGGTTAAAAATTTGCGATTATACTTTTCTAAAAAAAAATGAAAGCGTTCCATGCTAAAAAAGTTTAAAAAAGCCAATTTTACTTGAAAAAATAAAATATTGATATTTATTATTTAATGAGAAATTTAGATTACAAAACATTTCTGAAATATTTTGACAGTCTGTTTAAGAGCTTGTTTAAAAGCATTTTAAAAGTTTATTTTATCAATAAACTCGATTTATTTATTTAAATAAAATAAAGCTTGTTAAATATCAATACAAAAGCTGGTCAGAGGTGTTCGATATTTTTTTTTACTTTGGTGAAACTTAATTGTGTCAAGATTAGGGACTTGTACCCGGAACCTTAAATCAACTAGGTTCGCTAATTGATTTAAAATTCCAGATCTTCCATCCAACCACCCGAAACATTTGGTCATCGATAATTTTAACATTTTCTAAAGAAAAAAATTTTTTATCTTTTTTAAATAAAAAAATTATTTTGAATGTTTTTTAAAAATTTTTATTAAAATATTTCACACCAAAAAATGATTAAGCTAATAAAATGACTAATTGAAAAAACAATGGTAACTTAAGATGAAGCTTCTTCTTTTTTAAAAATTGATTTAATGGTTTCATAGGCTTTTAGTGCTTCACTTAAATCTAATTTACCATTACCATTAGTATCAATTTGTTCGAAAACTCCTTTTACCATAGTCTCGCCAATTTCACCAAGGCCAAGTTTTTCAATTGCCAAGACAAAATCTTAAATTAATTCATTGGTAAGCTCTTTATTTTTTAAATTTTTTTTTAACAATAAAAAAAAACTAAACCTTCTTCAGTTATTTTACCATCGCCATTTTTATCAAATTGTTTGAATAAAGGAAGTGGATTGAAAACGTCATTGGTATCTTCAGCAATAGCATTTTTTAAAAAACTTTTTCCAGCACTGAAAAGATTCATCGTTAATTATTGCTTTTTTTTTGTTGTTGCTAATTTACAAAAAAAAAACTGTATAAACAAATTATAATTTTTCTCGATTTCTATTTTTGCTTTCAATACAAACAAAAGTAATTAGATAATATAATAAGCTTTGTTAAACAACGCCAAAAAGTTGAAATTTTTTTTAATAAATAATTCAAGATTATGATTAAAATTGTATTTTATCTCTTCTATAAAATCAATTTCTTCTCATTTAAGGATTTTCATTTGCAGAAATTTTCGGCTTCTTATACAATGCATAAATTTTTGATTTCTGAATTAAAATTTGGAATGATGTTGGAGGCGCAATTAAAATCAACAACTGTTCTTGGGTATTTATGATAAATAAATTCAAATAACTCAAGAAAACCAAATTATAAAATTATTTAAACAAACCCCTGAGTCTGAACAAGCACACTATTAAAATGTAAGTGCTGAATCTATTTAGCACCTTAATTAGAATTTTTTATAGTATTTCTTGTTTCGAAATTTAAGTGTATTGACAAGCTTCATAAGCCTACATGTTATACTGACACTTATAAATTAGACATGCGCTTATGTTTTGTCATCTGAAATAAAAATCTAAATTTTGATCTTGAGCTAAAATTAAAAAAGTATTAGTCTAAAATTTAAAATTAAAAAAATTTTTTTCTTATTTTACCATAAATATGAAATTACGATTTGATGCAGGTTTAAATAAAAATTCATAAAAGTGAGCGGATTGTAAAATTGGTTGTTAGTATTAGTAGTAATGGTTGTAGCAGTATAAACTGTAGTATAAGTGAATATACTAGCGCAAAAAGCCCTTAGCCTAGAGCTTTTGCAGTCCTTGCTTTATTTTTTTCTAAAAAACTTTTCTGTCAAAGAGGTTCGAGCATGGAGTGTAAAAAAAAGATCAAAAACCTTTAAAAATTGGCATTGTTTCTATTAAAGGATAAAAAAAATTTTTTAAATAAATTTATTTTTGGCATCGATTTTTTTAATAAAGATTTTCTGAAGATTTTCTGTCTTATTATTTGAGTCCCTTCCGGTCTGAAAGTTTTTTAAACAGCGGTTGAGAATTATTGCTTATCTTTAATTAAATTTGTCTAAGGTTAAATAATCGTAGTAAAAATAATCATTGGTCTTACTTATCAAATTCAAATATCTTTTGACCGGAAAGTGATAAATTACTACAAAGTGTTTTGTAAGTAAAACTCAAAATTTTGATTTACGGAAAAACATTTAAAAAAAATTCACGAATTATTTTAAATTTTAAATACCTGTTTTTAATTGATTTTTCATTCAAAAATATTAAAAATAAAAAAATCTATTCAATTTTTGTTTCTATTTTTTTCTATTTTTTAAACATTTAGCTACTGAATAATTTTAAAAAGAGATAAAATAAAAAATAATTAAAGTAAAAAAATGAAAAATTTATATAAGAACTTGAATTGGAAACTAAATTCTCAGTTTTCGTAAATTTAATAAACACTAAAGTTTCTGATATTATGGTTTTGGTAGAGCTAGTTTCTTCAAATTTCGTAATCTCTTCTTTGTCATTAACGATTGAAATATCATTATAAAATTTTGTCGTTTCTTTATTTAAAAAAGAAAATGATTGAGTCAATTTCGATAATATTACTGTTGAATGTTGATCTGTTTGAAATGGTGAATTTTCCGCATAGTTTGTTGCGGTGTCCTTATTTAAAATTTCAGTATTTTCATCTAAATTATACGAAGAAAGTAATGTTGAAATTTTTGTAGTCAAACTCTCTTCGTTTTGAATGCTATAATAAATTGTAGAATTATTAAATGGTCTTGAAAAAATTTTTTTATCTGTAAAATGAGAATAAAATTGATAAGAAGTTGATTCAAAATTTTTTGAATAATCTACGGTAAAAAAGTCCGAATTAACATTTGTAAGCTCAGAAATACTTGTTTCTAAATATTTTAGTGTTTCCTCGTCTGATATACTTGTCGATTCAATTAAAGTTGTTGATTTTGTTTCTTCGGTCGTAATAAACTCCAACGAATCTTTTGAGTTTAGTTGTGCATCGGAAACAATGTTTAAAATGGAAGCTGTTACTTGTGTTGTGATTTCTTCGGTACTAAAAATTGTATACAAATTATTTTGATCAGAATAAATTGTTGATTCCAAATCATCTTTCATTACATTTGATGTTTCTTTAAAGAAAATATCTTTTGAAGATTTAAATAAATAAGATTCGCCAAAAGAATCTTCTCGAGTAGTTGTAGTATCTAAATTTGTTGAAACGGTCGTAATTTGATAAGTTTCGGAAGTGCTTAAATCAGAATTGATTAAAGCATACAATGTTCCTTCAAATTTTATAACAGTTCTAGTCGAAAAGCTCTCTTTTGAATCGTCATTAATGAAGTTTGAAAAAGTAAGTTCTTCTGTAACGCTGGAACTTTCAGTAGAGATCGATAAGATTGAATTTTCTCCAAGACTTGTAGATAAAAAATTTGTAGAAAAAGTTGTAATTTGTAAAATTTCGGAAATGAAGGTTCCATAATCAGAATTTGTTGTTAAATCTGAAAAAGTAGGTAAAACTTTTTGTGTCATATCGACAATCGAAAGTGTCGATGACTCTTTTAAAGTTGTGATGGAGCCAATGGTAGAAATTGTTAAAAATGTTTCACTAGAAGACGAAAAAATCGAATTTTCACCAAAACTTGTACTAAATAAACTTGTTGAAAAAGTCGTTTGTTTAGTATTTTCGGAAGAGGAAGAATCTAAATTTGTAAAATATGATAATGTTTTCTCTAAATCTATTGGAGTTTTAGACGAAAAGCTATCTTGTTTTTTTTCTTCACTAGTAGAGTCTGAAAGAGTAGGCGAAATTTTAGTAGTGGATTCTTCTATCAATGTGGAAGCTGCTGAAAAAGTTTCAGTAGAAACGATTGACTTAAATGTGAAATGTTTAGAAAATAAATTTGTAAACATAGTAGTCATTTGAGATGTTGCAGAAAGTGCAGTGCTTGCATCAAAATTACTAGTTGAATCAGAAAATTTTTCCTCAAATTTAATTTTCGTTTCTTTACTGTTATTGTCTGAAAAAGTAGGTGAAATTTTTTGTGCCAAAACTTCTGTACTATGAAAGTTCGAAAGTGTCGATGGCTCTTTCAAAGTTGTAATTGATTCAATGTTTGATGTTGTTAAAAAAGCTTCGCTTGAAGTCGAAATTAAATCTTTTTCTCCTAAGCTTGTCGAATTAATTGTCATTTGATAAGTTGCATTATATGAAGTGTTTAAATCAAAATGTGATGAATAAGTTGTGACAATTGTTTTTTCGGTGTTAAAAGTTGTCAAAAAAGTAGAAGCTTTTGTTTGGCCCATACTCGATTCGGACTCAAAATTTTTAGAAGTTGGCAAATTAAAAGAGTCTGTCGTTGAAATCTCTGTTGAATTTGTGAATATAAGTTGTGATGATTTTATAAATGTAGTATTTGTAGAAAAACTTCCTGTGGTTGTTAAATTTAAATCTGTAGTTTGAAAAAAAGATGTTAGATTTAGCGTTATGGTGGAAGTTTCTGTTGAATTAATTGCATTTGTGATAGCTGGAATGTTTTGGTTTGGTCTATTATTTCCTGGTGTCAGTTTAATTATACTTGTCGATGTTATTGAAGATTTTTTTGAACTGATCTCTTTAAAAAGACCAAAAATATTAATTAAAAGTACTAGAAGTAAAATAGATCTAGGTTTCATTTTTTTTATTATTAAAATTTTTAAACATTTTACTTATTTCTTTTGCCTATTTTGTTTAATTTATTAACGAAAATCTTAAAGAAAAATAGTTTGCTCATAGAAAAAATATTTTCTAATTCAATAATTTTTCAATTTTAAGCATTTATTTCAAAGAACATGCTGATTTTCTAATTACTATTCCATAAATTATTTTTTAAAAAATTTTCTGTCTTTTTAAAATGCATCTGAAGCCTCAAATAAAAGCATCTAAATTTTAATTTTTTTGACTTTTTGTTGTCTGTACAACTATATGATTTTTTTTGTTTTTCTTGATTCAGTACCTACAATTGGATAAAGGAGTAAATTTTCAAAATGTTAATTCAGGTCATAACAAGCTTGAAAAAATAGGTTTTTAGTTGTTCCATTCATACTATTTTAATGATCTCATATATTTAAAAAATACGAATTTATGGTGCATTGGCCTTTAAAAGTAAACTTTTAAAAATTGATTTGTTAATTTTTTAATTTGCTTACTTATAAAAAGTAAAAAAAAAATTTACTTTTTATTTTTAGTTAATTCGTAATTATAAGATTTAATTGTTATTAAAGTATTACCGTAAATTTAGGACAGGTACTATTATCCAATTTTTTAATAAAGAATGTGTATCATTATAACAAAAGGCAAAAATTGTTTCTGAATACGCAGTTTTTTACCGTATTTACTCGAAATTAAGAATATACCGGCACATCAAATAAATTCTTCTAATCGAGTGATTTTTTTTTCAAAAAATAACTCAAATTAAATTGAAATATTCTTCTATTTGAGAAAATTAAAAAAAAATTATGAAAAAAATTTAACAAATTTTATTGGAACAAAAAAAATATTTTAAAAAAGAGGGGCGTGCGCTTATTTTGGACATTCAAAAAAATTTGCATAATTATTTTTATGAATATTATTTGAGTTAAAAAAAAAAAGAAAAATTAACTCGAATTGTGGCTTTTTTTGTCTAAGTTTTATTCAATTAGAAGAAAAAAAATTTAATTCGAATTATTCTTAATTTCGAGTAAATACGGTATATTTGAAATTCATCACACGGTTTTAGATTTGTATTTTATTTTTTGTTACCCAAAAAAATAAGGAAAAAAAATTCAAAAGAATTAAATAAAATATCCTCTTTTTTTTTTTAAATTTCTGATATTTTTCTTAAATTAAAAAAAATTTAATACTTTTTAATTCTAATTTTTTGGATTTTTTTCCTTATTTTTTGTCGGTACTAGAATTTTCCAAAAATTAAAAATTTCGACGCCATCTGAATATTTTCAAGTTTAACCAAAAAGCTTTTTATTTAAGTATTCTATTTTCAAGTAACCATATATTCAGAAAATGTAGATTCTAATTTAAAAGATGATACTTTGAATAATATTTATAAATTATCAGATTGTATTTAAAATTGAGTATTAAAAAATTCAAGAATTGCTAATTTTAAGGTTTTGGCTAACAATCCTCTAAAAGATATCTAAATTAAGGCATCAAGTTATCGTTAAAAAAGTCTTTTGTAAAATATTGAAGGCTGTCCGGGTGTTCAATAACAAATAACCGTTTAAAAAAATGTTTCAATAAACCAAAATGGTAGAAATTTTATACACATACACAAACACTACCATTTTTCTTGTTTAAGAAATCCTTCAAAAATATATTTGCATATAAAATATTTTATTGATAGCCGTTCGGAAAAACTTGAAATTTTGATTCTAACTTTTTGACAACAAGCTTACCACAGTTATTTTTTTTCTTGATATTTTTTGAATCTGCATTTACTGTTCTTTGATTTGACCCTAATAAATAATTGCCTGACTTTCACCCCTAACTGAACAAACCATACCGAGTTTAGTCATTTTTTAGACTTCCAGGCAAAGCTAGAAGTGATGTCCAATTATTTATTAAAATAATTAATGCTTACAAAATTCTTTATAAGTGTGCCAAATTTTATTGGAATCGAAAGCTTCGTTCGAAAGCTGTAGCAAAAAGAATCAAAAAATTCTTTTTTTTGGTATTTCCGAAAAATTTCATATTTGGTTGTTTTTTTTTCACTAATGATAATAAAATGTTCTATGGCTCATTTTAATCAGCATAAAATTTGACATCTGAAAATCTGGAAATGAAAATTTCAAAATATCTAAACCTTCGAGGATATTTTGAATCGAAAGTAGGTCATAGCAATTTGATACAGCTCCGGTGTAAATAGAGATAAAATGTTGGTTAAATAAATTTCTTAAACAAGAATAGTGGTAGTGCATGTGATTGCTTCATCGGAAGTTGTTGAATAAGTTAAAATTGTTTATAGATAATAATCGTTTTTTAAAAGATATTGACAAATCAAAAAAAAAACATTCCAAATTTAAAATATTTCAAAAATTAATTTTTCAAAGTATATTCATTTCCTTGAAAAATTCAAAACACGCATTCTAAAGTGCAATTCACTTACCATAAATAAACACTACTCAAATTACCTTGATGAAACAAAGAGAAAAAAAATTTTTTTTTTTATTTTTTAAAATTTGATCCTATTTACTTCTGATTTATATTTCAAGTTTACTTTTGCTTAACTAAAAAAAATATAAAATTAAATATTTACTTTATTTACCAACAACAAAAAAAAAATATCTTATTGATCACCGATTGATTTTCAATATTTTTGTTGTTGTTGTTGTAGTAGTTGCTCTAGTAAATGTTCAATTTTAAATATTCAATATTTATTCATGCTCATTTAGATTGATCAAATAGAGGATGAACCATCATCGATTCATAACTAAGGAATATGAGCTTAACTTTTTTTATATTTTTTTGAAGGTTGATTAATTTGAATTTTTTTTTAGAAAAGTGATGTGCCTAACGACATGTTTACCAAACATAAAATAAGGTCAAATATGAATTAGTAAAGAGAAAACTTAATCCATTGTTCATTAGATACCGTGTTTACTCAAATAAACAGCGGATTTTTTTTTGTTGAAATCAATGGTTTAAAATTTGAACAAGATTACTGTTTAAACAAAACAATTTTGTTCGATCAAAAAAAAATAAAAAACAAATCAAATATCAGTGTCTCTAATTTACTTTATAAGGTTAAGGTCATACAATTTTCTTCGTTTATTTGCTTCCCTCAGGGGTATTTATTTCACTCAGATTTGAAATCATTCACAACCAGTTTTTTTTTCTTTTCTTATTTTTGTTGTATTGATAAGAAAAAAATATTAATGCATTTTGATTAGAAATGAAATCATTAGAAGATAAAATCATGATATTTTTAGGTAAGTTTTTTTATAAAGTTATATCAAATCAGAGACGTTATTACAATTTAGCAAAAAAGTTCTACCAAGGCTAAAATTAAAAATAAAATTTTGGTAATTTGAAAATTACATAATTTTTCAATTTTTATGAGACTTAAGACGAAAGTATTAAGCATATTTATTCTCTTTTAAGTTAAAAAATTGCGCGAACATGTTTAAACACGTGTTTGGAAATGTTCTAAAACATCGCTAACTGAAATGGTTTATAACACCCAATTTAAGGTGTCTAACAAACGTGACGATCACAGGTCTTTTGATTTGAAAAGTAGTTTTGAATTTTTTGACCTGGTCGTTAAATCTCTATATTGATCAAAAATCAATTTTCAGCTTGGAAAAAATTCAATCATTTTTAAAGTTAAAAAGTTATTGTATTTAAAAAAGATTCGTTTTTGATTCTTTGCTTAATTAAAAAAAAGCATCTTACATTTTTATTCTAAAATCAAAAGCCAAAAGATTTAATTTTTTTTTGTCCGCAAAGTCGTCTCTGATAAGATTTTCAAATTGAAAAATGAAAAATTTTTTAATTTTTAAAATTAATTTTATTCAAGTATTCTGTGTGTGTATTTTAATAATAAATGCCGAGCCAAGCTCATTAAATGAAACGAAAAGCCTTAATTTAACAACGCTTAATTCCCGATGTCCTCCAAGTGCACCCCAGCCTGGTGTCTATTTGTTCAGTGATAAAAAACTTTGCAATGTTTATCATGAATGCGAATGTGTAAGTGCCAATTCATCTTTTTGCACACAGGTTAGAACAAATGTATGTCCAGTTGGTACCATATTTTTGAACACAACAAACAAATGTGAGCCCATAGAAATGTACGGCTGTGATACCTCATATTTACAATCGTTAAATATTGGCTCATCTAATTCAAAAAATAAATCATTAGAAAGAGATTATGAAAAACCAATGAGAGGTGGTGGTAATAAAGATCTAAGAGATTCTAAACTAGAACCTGTTAATGTTACTGGTATAACTGGTTTTCAATGTCCCCAAGGTGCCAATGACCGTTATGCAGACTCGGAAATTTGTAATCTATTTCATGTTTGTGTAAGTCGTGGTGATCAAACTTTTGATCAACCATTTCTTTGTCCATTCTCGACTATTTTTCGAGTCATAGACTCAAGTACTATGTATTGTGATAAACGTAATAAAAATGATTGTAGCTCTAAAGCATTTTATAAAAGTCTCGACGAAGATGATCTTGATCTAATTGATAAATCACTTCTAATAAACACAAATTCAAATTCAACTGAATGCTTAAATACAAACGAAATAGTTGAGGATAAACAATTTTGTAATTTATATCACGTTTGTCGTGATGGCAAGGACATGACATACATGTGTGAAAATCAACTTTTATTTAATCCCCTATCGCAAATATGCGATTATCCAATCAATGTCATATGTTATAATAAAAAAATATTCAAAATTCAAGATAAGGATAAATATTTTTCTTCGTCTCTTTCTTTGCCTTCTTCTCCCGTATCACAAAAAATACTATCTAACAAAACATTATCAAATTATAGTCTCTTGAAACGAAATGGCTCACAAATTCAAATATATAATGTCAAATTAAGTCTAAATTGTCCTAGAACCGAATTGAAAAATTATGTACTTGGTGATAGAATTTTTTGTAATGTCTACCATCAATGCTACGGTAATTCGGGCATGGCTTTTGTGTGCGAGAAAAATTTAGTTTATGACTCTGATAAATTGGGTGCTTGTACACCAGAGGAATTTGTCGATTGTTCGGGTAAATTAATCCTAACTGAAGGTGCTCAAAAACCAGGCAAAAGTTATCCAAGATTTAATGTAGACTCCGAGAATAATATTAACAATAATAATAAACAAATAAATAATTATTTAAATAATAATTATGTTGCGCAGGGTGTAGCTAATAGTCGTGAAGAATTAATCATGGGTATACCATTTGATTGTCGTGGTAGATCAAACGGTCATTGGAGAGATGGTAAATTTTGTGATGTTTATCATGCATGTTTGAATAACGAGCAAAAAAAGACGTATAGTTGTGCTCAATTGGGTGAAAAGACTTATTATGACGAAGAAACAAAGCGTTGTGAATTTTTGAAAAATAATCCACTTGGTTGTCCGAGTAATTCGTTTTTTCAAAGTATGACTAAATCGAGTCCTAATTCTAAATCATTAGTATCGGATGAGCCAAGTGAAGGCTGGCGTCAATTTATACGCTCACGTGAGTCTTTTAGTTGTGTTAATAGATTGGATGGTTTCTATGCAAGTCGTTGGTGTAATGTTTTTTATCGATGTTTTTTGGGTAGTAAAACTGAATTTTTATGTCCGAAAATGTTGAATTCAGATAGGCTATGGTGGGTTCAACACGGTAGTTCTCAAGAAGTACCACAAACCTCAGCTGCATGTGTATGGCCATGTGAAACTAAAAATAAATGTCAAAGTCCAGGTGGATCGATAATAGAAGTCGGCAATGGTAAATATGATGAATCACAAAATGAAGCTGAAAAAGTTTGGAGAAATTCAAACTGTGCTGGTAATTCAGGTCTAACAGATGTCTTTAAACTATCCGATCAAGAATCAAATAATTGTCAAGGTCAACCAGAAGGAGCTTTTTTTGCTAGTAAATACTGTAACATTTTTCATCGATGTACAAATGGTAAGCGTAAAGATTTTCAATGTCCTAAGGCTACAAATACACCTTATGACTTATGGTGGAATGATGAAAAGAGTCAATGCGATTGGCCGTGTAAAATACAATGCAATAAACCAATTTATGGTAGTCAAAAGACATCACAACAAATTCAAAATGAGGATAGAAATTTAAATGAAGAGGAGTGTCGATTGGCTATGAAAAAATTTGAATCACCTAAAAAAAATTTTATAATTACACAAACTAATCCAACTACTTTTACCACTACTACTAGTACAAGTACTAGTACATCGACTCCAATGCAAACAACAACGACTACTCAAGTTAGAATCGAATCGAAACAAATTCTAGGCACAATGCCCGATGAGAATTTTTTTTGTCGAAATATAGGCCTTGGTCTATCACCCAAATACTGTAATGTCTATTATGATTGTAAACAATACGGTCAAATACCAAATACTGGTTACTATTGTTTGGATGGATTTTTTGATCCAATGACAAAATCATGTAAATTGAGTGCTCAAGTACAATGTCCCTATAATCCACAATTAGTCTATCCATTTGTTGCTTTGGTTGAACAAACATCACCAGAAGACATCAAATGTTCAAACTCAATAGGTTCATATATAATACACTCGAATAAATTCTGTAATATTTATTATGTATGTGATGGTAGATCAACTAAACCAATTGTAAATCGATGTTATGATCGTGTTAATTTAGAGGATGGTGTATTCAATCGTGAGCTGAGACGATGTGAAACTAAAAATTTAGGTATATGCGAAGGCGAAATTTTACCTATGAAATTAAAGTATCAAAGTAGTCCATTAGATCATACAAAATATTCTGATTTACAAGCTTTATCATGTCGTAATGATCAACAATACCTGGCTGAACATGATAAATATTGTAATTTATATCATTCGTGTATACTTGGCAAATATCAAATGTACGCTTGTGTTACTTTGGGCTCATTTGATAAGACTAGTTATTTCTATTATACAAATGGTGATTGTGCTGCGCCAAATTCGGCTCAATGTGCTACGAATAAAGCCATTTATCCATATGAAAAGTTATTCCCTAATGAAAAAGTCAAATATACACCTGTTATTTCGCCTAGTTTAAATTATAAAGGTCAAGCTAGTTTAAGTTCTGTAAGTATTAAAGTAACATTGCCTTATACACCCGTGTGTAGTCTAGACAGAGAAAAATATTTAATACCTCATTCGAAATTTTGTAATGTTTTTTATGAATGTGTTCATGGTAAGCTAAGTACATTTGCTTGTATAGATTCGACTACTGGTTTATTTAGTGGTGTTTTCGATCCGATTATAAGAGCTTGTAAACCATTTAATCGTGTTGATTGTCCAAGTAATCAATTGTTCACACCGGAATTCGATTCGGGTCTATCTTACAACCAAGTCAAATATCAAGCTGATTATTCGTTTAAGACCGAGTCGAATTTTTCATGTGTTGATAAAATAAATGGTTATTATGAGTCCGAATGGTGTAATGTCTTCTATAGATGTGTAAATGGCAAGAGAATAGATGCTAAATGCAGTTCGGGTAATACTCATTCTGGAGATTATTTATTTCAATATGACTTATGGTGGGAACATCAAAATTCAACTTATAATCCAATGAATCCGTTGATATTTACTGGACCAGATGAAGATGCCAAATGTGAATGGCCGTGTAAAGTCAAATGTGAAAAACCAGTTTGGTTAGAAAAAGGCAAATCTCAACCATCTAAATTAATTCAAAATCATGACTTTGAATTGCATCCAGAGTGTTTTAATAGTAATGAAAAAATTTACAAAGATGAAGAGGTTGTAAACTTTCATAAAATAAATGAATATCAAGCACAAGATATGGACACAGTTAATCCATCTGGATTCTATTGTGAAACAGACGGTACCTTCCGAGATCCTATCTATTGTAATTTATTTCATGTATGTAATGGTAAAGAGAAAAAAACTTATCAATGTAAACCATTGAATTCCCATGAGACAGTGTCTATATTCGATCAGGAAAAAGGTTATTGTGTATCAAAGGATGATGGTTTTTCCAAGTGTAATGGTGTTTTATTTGACCCGAATTTTATGAATTTACCAGCTTATAGAGATTTGCCTACTCCATTGAGACCATGCTTGGAATCAGGTGTTTTTAGAGCTTTTGATAAAGACGCTAAATATTGTGATTTGTATTATTGGTGTGAAAAATCATTTAGTGAACCACTTTATTTCTATTGTGATTATGCTACTTATGGTAGAGAACCGGCTTATTTTAATTTTGATACTAAACAATGTGAATCGAGTTATACAGTGCGTTGTGATCCGCCTAACAAAGTTTATTCAGGTGTTGCTTATCAAAATAAAGTTGTAACAGAAAATAAAAATAATAATAATAATGTGAAAAAAGATGAGGAGAAAATAGATACGGAAACAGTTTTGAAAAATTTTCTACAAGCTAGTCCATACATGATGCAAATAGTATCGGGTCTTTTAGATCCTGCGCCTGGTTATCTAAGTTTACCATCATCACAATTTCAAACTAATTTTAAATGTCCTTTGAATGCGCCTGGTTATTATCCAAATTCGGAATTTTGTGATATTTTTCATTATTGTTATAGTAATGGTCAATTTAAAACTTATGTTTGTGCTTCCATGCAAAATCAATATCAATTATGGTGGAGTCATCAAACCGAACCTGGAAGACGTGATGTAAGTTTTTTTTTATTTATTTCGTAAAAAGTATTTAAAGGAAAAATTAAAAAAATTTTTTTTTGAAAATTTCTAACTAAAAATTAATTGATTTATTCTTAAAGAATATATTTTGTGATTGGCCATGTAATTTAATCGGTCCGAACACAGTGTGTCCATCACATAAACGAGTTCTAATGCGTGATAGACAACAAATATCAGGCGGTATTTCTCAACAAGATGTATTGGCAACAACATGTCAAAATACTCAAGCAGCTCACAATCATATGATAAATAATAACTGGGGAACAGAACGTTCTAAAAGTATACCTGTTATGAATACGGAAACATTTGTTCCATTAAGTCAAAAATCAAATCAAAAACCAGTTGTTCCAACTTCAAATCCGACTGTAACTGTATATCCGCCATGTACTATTGGTAATGAATGGTTTTCAAGTCCTCAAGTAATTCGCTGTTCAAATGATCAAAGAATGTTAGGCTTTGCACCAGATCCAAAAGATTGTACAAAATTTTATCGTTGTGATCAAGCAGTAAGTCAAGATGGCACATCGACTGGATCACTATATTCATGCATAGCTGGTCTTTATTGGGATCAAACTAAAAGAATGTGTGTACATCCAACCGAATCATCTTGTAATCCATTAAATGTCATTAATTCTCAATCAAATAAATTATCTGGTCAAAGTTGTCCAAGTTATACTTGTAGTCAAATTGGTTTGTCGCTTAAAAATCAAATGAAAAGTATCAATGGAAAACCTAACTCTTAGTAAACTTTACATTTTAAAAAAATTTATTTTTTGAAATTTTTAAATTTATTTATTTTTGTGAATATAGTTTTAAATGTGATGGTCAATGTGCATTAGAAATGATGTGTCCATTTGATTTAGTATTTGATAATCTAAATCAACGTTGTGAATGGTTGACACCACAATTTAGAATGGCATCATTGAGAGCATCGGATAAATTAAATACTCTTTTACAACAACAAATGCAACAACAACAACAACAACAACAACAAGAAAAATCAAATTTAGATAAACCATTAGTGGTTGAAAATATAGTCAAAGCTCAAAGTAATGAAACATTAGGCAAGATCTAATTTTTTTATGTCAAGATCAATTTTTTTTTATAATAATTAGTTGTTGATTTTTTTTTGAATTTTTGTATGTTTTCTTAATTTAATTAAAATGGTCCTAGTTGTTTTTTTTTTTTGTTGAATTTTTTTTTAATAAATTAATTTTAAATTTAAAAAAATTCTATTTGAAGCTTTGATTAAATGTTGTTTTTCTTCATAAAATCGGCTAATTCTTTCAAAAATACTCGCAGATAACTTCAAACTGTAGAGAATTAAATTCTATCTTTTGATCTCATTAAAGAAATGAATATTTTCAAAATTTAATAAAAAACTTTTAAAAATGGCTTAACTAATTTATTGCTTAATGTAGGATTAACTTAAAATACTGATTTTTTAGCAAGATTTTATAAAATTTTATGTTATATTACCTTAATTTCGGAGCAATTCTGTAAAATTTACGGCAATCCACAAATACATAATTACTTGATTTTACAGTGCTGATCTGCAACAAGGATTTTACGTAAAATTACGTAAAGGATATGGGGCAATTGGGGTCCAAATCCCAAAAATGAACTTTTTGGGTATTTTCTGGCAGATCTCGTCGAGCTGATTCTAAATATATATATTTTTTGATTTTGTGATCTTAGTTCAGGAGATATAGCCCATGAAAGTTTAAACATGTCAAATGCTTCAAAAGGACCTATCTTGGTCAGTTTTCAAGCTAGAGACTTCAAATTTTTATGAGAAAGAATATGTATATATCTTTCCTATAAATCGTATTTTAGGGTTGCCAGAGCGAAAAAAGTTTTTTAGGGGTTTTGACCCCTAAATTTTTTTAAATTTTTTTACGTAAAAAAAAGTAAATTTACGTAATTTTACGTAAAATCCTTGAAGCAGAATAGTACTGTATGTAAATTCGCTAAAATATTATGAAATTCTTGAAACTTCAAAAAGGTCAAAAGGCAGTTAATAAAAAATTGCCTCAAGTGTTTATAGGCTAAATCTCATGTTTAGCTCTGGGCTACTTTGTCAAGTTTTACGGCAATAGGATTTTTTCAATCTCTCTTGTAATTAAACCTAATTCCTATTTTTTTCATATTTATTCTCAAATTCAACTCAAAAATACAAAAAAATCTAAAACTCAAATTTAATCGAATATAAGTAGTTTAACAAAATGTGTCATCATTTGATCACAAAAACAAAAAAAAAATCTCTCGATATGGGGCAATTGGTTGTACCGGTACACTTTCAAAATTATACCACCCCATTTTTAAAGGACATAAGACCAAATAATTAATTGCAATAATAAAACCGTTGGTACAAATCTAAAATTTCAAATTTTTACCATGGTATATCTATCGAGTGTTTAAGATAATGAAAATTTTCCGTTATCAAATTTGTCACGAAATGATGTGATCGCTGACACATTTAAATTGATTTTCAATCTCATTAACTTTGCTCAGCTGGCGACCAGTGCTGGTCACTAATACTACATTTCTCGCTAATTAACGGCGTAGCCGTACCGTACACTTATCGAAAAAAAAATATTTTTTTTTATTTTTTTTTAATTTTTTTTTTAAGTTCGGCGACCGTACCATACCGTACCCGTAAAATATTTTATGAAGCAAAAATGATTGATATCAAAATCAAAAAAAAAATGAAACTCACAAAGGTGATTTAAAAAATGAACATCTCATTAAGTCGAAAAAGCAAAAAGTTTTAATATTTCTTTAAAATTCCAACTATCTATAAAATTTTCGGATTTAAAGTTTAAATGAGTGTAAAAAGCAATTTTACTTTAAACTTTTACCATACAATTTATCTTTTATTGCATCGCCGCATAAATTTTTAAAAAATAATAATAATCAAAATGAAAGCGTGTACCTGTAAATATTCTAAAATTTCAAATTTTTATCAACTAATAAAACGAAGAAAAACCAGTAATTTAAAAACTTTATTTATTTCTTTTTTCTTTTAAATAAGAATAAGCAGCACTAACGGCCTGAAATATTTTTTTGTTTTCTTCTTGCTTGTCTTTTTGACATTTGTCAGGATGATACTTTAGCGCTGCGGCCAGGTAAGCATCCTTAAGTTCCCTATCCGTACAATGCTCAGTCAAGCAAAAAATTGAATATGCTTTTTTGGTTACTTCTTTTTCAATTTCATTACACTTGTGTGTCAATATTGATTCAATTTCGTTCTCATCCTCTTTAAAAATCAACGAAGTTATTTTATCACCAAGAAAATAATCTCCAAGTGCTACGGCAATACAAGCTCCAGCAGCAATGCATTTACCAATCGGACCTATAAATAATGAAGCAGACGCCTTGGCTACTAGATAACCAATAGAACTTGAAAGTCCCATACGAACTAAAAGTTTATCTCTCTCACATGATGTTATACGCTTATCATTCCAATCTGTTATAATATTCATAGTCTTGAATTTATTTAAAAAGTTAATAATTTTTGATTAATAAACATTAAATCAAATTATACTTGAAAAATTATTGCAGCAGACATGAAGCCTGGTCCAAGAGTTTTGGCCAGAATTGAACCACTTGAGCTTACAATACTACTAGGAGAAGCGGACATATATTTGCCGACTTCAGTTCCTCCAATGATAAACAAGCTAATTGCCGATGAACAAATGGCGCCTTTTACTGTATTTGAAGCTACTTTTTTGCTCAATTCCCATCCTGTTATTTTGCCCGATTTATAATCATCCCAATTTCTATGAAGATTTATCACAAAATAAGTGACACCCGAACATATGGCAGCTACTGAACAAATGATTCCACATTGTTTTAAAGTTTGTTTAAAATACATATCTCTACTACTCAAGTTAATTTTTGAATTTTCTATTGATTCTTCCAAATTTTCTATATCGACTTTGGCTTGGTCTAATTCCTCTTGAAGTCTTTTAATTTGTTCCGTTAATTTTTCTTCACCATTAGTACCCCTAACTTGTTCTAAAATATTTGCTTTATTGACTAACTTTGTATTTAAAGACTTTATAGTGTTTTTTAAATTTTTTAAATTTTCAATAATATTTTGATTTTTAAGACTTTGTAAAGTCTCATAATTTTTTTCCAAAAATTCTTTAGTTTCTTCAACTGTAGCCATTTTAATTTTGACCCGATTATCCAAATTTACTTCATCAAAACAATTTTGTTTTTGGTCTTCAGGTACCAAGCCTCTAGGTACGAGAATTTTTGTTTTTTGTATACTTAATCCATCTATTTGTGTCTCATTGACTGAATTATTGTGTGTTCTAAAAAAACTCTTGATCATTTCTACTAAGTTAGTCTTTTTATCTGAGAATTTCATTTGATAAGAATAGAAATTTCCTTTTTCATCACTAAAAACTAAGTCTGAATACAGAGGCGTTTGATTCCCATTTGGAAGAACTCCGTGCCCATCTCCTTCGTATCGAGTTAATAAAATGCCATTTTCTTTGGCACTGGCAATTATTTTTGTGGACATCAATTCTTCAAAAGCTATTCCTAATAACATATTTTCATTTTGACTACTAACTAAATGCGCAAATGTTGGATAATCTCTTACCATTTCGGGTTTTAAAAGGATTATTTTAACTAAGGCTTCACGGTCTCCATGATCTAATTGTTTCAATGCATCAAGATAGTCTATGAGCTTCCAATGGGAAAAAGAATTTAATGCAAAAATTTCTGCTGTCTCGTAGCCAAAATTTTGTTTCATTTCAGAATTTTTCGCCTCTAACATTTTCAAAAAATCAATCATAACATCGATTTCCCTATTAATGTCTATTTTATCTTCCATTAAGACTTTATATGCTTCTTGACAGTTCTCTAAGCGTTTGATTTCTTCATCATCATCATTTTTCAACTTGTATTTTAGATTAATTAGAAGAGCTTCCATTTGTAAGAAATCCGCTGCTGTATCTTGCGAAATATGCAAATCAAGTTTTTCCAAACACTTTAATCTAATTCGATTGGTGATTATTGTAAATTCAAGTTTCCTAGGATAAGTCCAAGTGCTACATTTACTCCGATTGTATACTAAAGGAGCAAATCCAAAGGTAATAAAATTAGCTAGAACAGGAACTCTAAAGGATTTATTGAGTGTGAATTCTAAATCAAGAAGGAAACAAATCTTAATTCTATTAGGTGTAAAAAATGAAAATTCAATTCTTTTTTCTCCTTGTTTTTTTCCTAACCAATAAAAATAAAATGTTAAAGTACACTCAGTCCCATTAGAATCGCTTTGTGCCAGTGTTGGATCATGTGCAAAACCCTGAATTTCTATCGGATCTACTAGTACTCTATCTTTACCTATTTCTACGTCGCCAAATTTAAAGCTATTGTTTGTACTTAATCCACTATTATCAAGATAAATTTTTTCATGACGCAAAATTCCATTTTTAATTAAATTTCCTAATGTCAAATGTTGAGATTTTTCATAAATTAATTGTTCTAGGTTTTTTTTGTTGCCGTGACGATCTGGAGGGCCTAGGTCTTGATAACCTACGAAAGATGCTAGCTCTTTTAACATATGACCGTTAATCTCCTCTTCATTCTTTAATTTCATTTACTAAAAAAAATATTCTAAAATTTTTTTTTCTTGATAGTTACTTGAACTGAAAGATAATCATAAGAATAACTCGGGAGAATTCCAGCATTTGATACATTTTTTGTTCTACCTTCAGATCGATACCCTTGTTTGAAAGTAAATTTTTGTCTTTTATTCGCGTTCTTTTTTTTTCAGAAATTCAATTGTTTAATTTTATAATATCAGATATTTAATAAATAACACCTTAGCTTCCGTAATAATTTGAAAGACTGTTGTTTCATTAATTTTAGAGTCGTATTCATTTCCTATTTTTTTTACTTGGCCGAGAAGATAGGCTACATTTCGATCAAATAGATCGTCATCCAACTGACACGCACATTCTTCCAAGCACTCTTGCAAAAGTAATTTGAACAATTCACTCAATTCACTTATTCTATTCATTGCTCTTGGATACCTGAAAAAGGCACACCCCTAATATTTTACTAAAACACACACCCGGTCGTAATTCGAAAAATAAGACTTCAATAGAGCTGGTTAATATCTCAAAAAATTCGTCTTTTTAAGCTCTTTCTAATGGTAGTTAGCTTTTGGTTTTTTTATTTTCTTAAAATCTTAAAGTCGCAAAAAATCACTTTTTAAAGTAATACACCCTGGGGTATCTCAAAATTTAGCCTTATACACCCATTTTTTTATTTTAAATTTGAATTCTACATCAAAAAATACTCTGGTACGACCCCTACACTTATATGCTTTTCTTTTTAATTTTAAGCAAAAAGCCTGAAAATGTCTCGAAAATTTGGTACCTCTTTACACCCCCCTAAAAAATTTTTCCAAATTTTCAACAATATGGTTTTTGGGTAAATCAAATACGTAGAATCTTATTTTTAGGTCAATTTTTGTTCAAACTTATTTATTTTTTAAGAAAATTAATTTTTAAAATAATAGCAAAAATAAAACTTATGCACAGACCACTAGTTAACTAATAAACATTCTGTTTTTTGACTTTTTAGTCTTTTTTTCTGATTTTGTAACGAAAATTGATTTTCTGATTTTGTATATTGATTTCAAAATTTTTCCTCATCAAATATTTACAATGAAGATAACAATGTAAATATTTGATGTCTAAAAAATTTGAACTCAAATTATACACATTTATGTGTAAAAAAATACACGTTTATGTGTATAAACAAAAATAACAACCAATCATATAGCTTAATATCGTACAAATGAAAGCGTCTAATTTTTTTTGCGATTTTACGCATAAATGTTGAAAAAATTACACCTCATAAATTTACAGTGAATAATAATTTAAGTCAAATAAAATCATTAATAAACTCCCCCTAACACTCCTTAAAGACTGACTCTCTAAGACTCATTCTTTTTTAAATCCTTTACAAACGCTTGAATAATTGTAAATAAATTATACAATTTAATAAATATTTAATAAATTATTAAATGTTTCTTCTTTTTGTATTTAGTTGTTTATTTTTAAATATAATTTTTTTATAAAAAATAAAGCACTAAAAAATAGCACTTTTAAAAACGGAACCAAATTAGATTTTATTAAAAACAAAAAAAGATAGAAATTTTAAAAATTTTAGGACAATGAAGATTTATAATTCGATTAGAAGCTTTCGGGTTCAGTAATTTAGCAAAACAAGAATTCTTCTTAAAATTGTAAGCGATAATAGCAAGAAAATCATAAATTTGATAAATGGCGATATAACAGATTTCAAGCGTTTTTATTTAAATTTGAAAATTTGTAAAAACTTTTTTATTTTTATTTAATTTTTTGACCATCTGATCGTAAGAAATTAAAAAGCAGTGTAGATGAACAATCTAAATTTCCTTATTAGGATTATTCATCGACATTGTTCGGTTCAAACTAAACAGTTTTCGAAAAGACAAGCAGACCTTATTATAAAAAAATTTGAAATTTTGTTTAGAGAATCTAGAGATAAAAATGCAAAATATTATTGTTTTATTTTAACAAAGCTTAAAATCCGTTCTTATTTTAAAATAAAAAATCGTAGCAATTTTATCAATGAAAGTTCTGTGAAAAATAAAAAAAATAAAAATTAGGTTTTTTAGAAAACAGAAGATTTGAAATTGGCATGCTTTCTTCCCTTGTTCTTAAAGATTGCTTTAATATATTAGAAATTTAAATTGGTTATTTACTAACTAAAACAAAAGGATTTTTCTAGATTTTTTTAAAACTTTTTTTAGTCAAAAATCAGAAAAAAAGACTAAAAAGTCAAAAAACAGAATGTTTATTAGTTAACTAGTGGTCTGTGCATAAGTTTTATTTTTGCTATTATTTTAAAAATTAATTTTCTTAAAAAATAAATAAGTTTGAACAAAAATTGACCTAAAAATAAGATTCTACGTATTTGATTTACCCAAAAACCATATTGTTGAAAATTTGGAAAAATTTTTTAGGGGGGTGTAAAGAGGTACCAAATTTTCGAGACATTTTCAGGCTTTTTGCTTAAAATTAAAAAGAAAAGCATATAAGTGTAGGGGTCGTACCAGAGTATTTTTTGATGTAGAATTCAAATTTAAAATAAAAAAATGGGTGTATAAGGCTAAATTTTGAGATACCCCAGGGTGTATTACTTTAAAAAGTGATTTTTTGCGACTTTAAGATTTTAAGAAAATAAAAAAACCAAAAGCTAACTACCATTAGAAAGAGCTTAAAAAGACGAATTTTTTGAGATATTAACCAGCTCTATTGAAGTCTTATTTTTCGAATTACGACCGGGTGTGTGTTTTAGTAAAATATTAGGGGTGTGCCTTTTTCAGGTATCCTTGCTCTTTATCATTCAAATTCTAAAATTATGTTCTTTTATAATAATTTTAAAATTTTAGTTTTTTGTGTTTTTAATAATGAGATAATAATTGAGCATAAATAATTTTTAGCAAAAAATTTTAGAATAAGTTTGGGAAAAAAACCCAGTGTTAAAAATGTTGAGGAAACTAAGCTAAATTAGTCTTTTAAACTTTTTCTTCGGAAAAATATCGGTAATTGTTAGGATTTTCATTTTTCAACTAATAAATTAAAAATTTGTTGAAAATTTAAATAGAAATAAAATTTGATAAAGCAATTTAATCATTTAGAGTAATATTTTGACTCTAATAAATGCATTTAGGTAAACAAGTTTGTCTTTTTTTTTTGAATAGTTAAAACAACTTTTATTTAAAATCAAAAATTTGAAAAATTCATTTTAAGTAAAAAAATCCTCTTAGTTTAATTGTTTAATTACGAATATATTTTGTGATATACGATGTAATTTAATCGGTCCAAATGGACTATTGGTAATGAATGGTTTTCAAGTCCTCAATTCGCTGTTCAAATGATCAAAGAATGTTCGGCTTTGCACCAGATCCAAAAGATTGTACCAAATTTTATCGTTGTGATCAAGCAATTAGTCAAGATGGCAACGGATGGGAACGTTGTGAATGATTGACACCACAATTTAGAATAGCATCATTACGAACATCCGATAAGTTAAATACTCTTTTATAACAACAACAACAAAAACCCTTTAAAATTAATTTTTTTATGACACCTTTTTCGAGCTTTTAGTGCAACGTTAAAAAACAAATATTTATTGTAATCAATTTTAGCATGATTTATATTACTGAAATTTCGTAGAATTCAATTTACTTTATTTTAAGGAAATTAATCATAATTTATAAAAAAATGTTAGGAAATTACCGAAAACTCCGGAGTTATTTTTAAAATCATTATAAGAATTTTAATTTTCAGTAAACACCGTATTCCTTTGCTAGATAATATAGCATAATAACTTAAGATCCGCCATTGCGCTAATCACCATCTCGCTGTTGTTAAAGTGTTGCTAACTGATGTTGAATGCTCTAAATATGAAATCACGTCTTTAATGCCCAACCAAAGACGTTATTTTGAGGTTTAATGTTGCATAAAATATCTGGCTAAACTTAAAAAATTCGAATAAATAAAAATAACAAAAAATTATTTTAAAAAACAAATTGGAGTTTTATTTTCCAATTAACAATTAAACCTCAAAAGTCGTCTTTGGTGGGACAATATCACCTATTATTCTATTTACACTTTTCAACCATTTTTCATCGATTTAACATTTTTAAAAATGATTTGTAATAAAATTATTTTTAGCATTTTATCTTTATGAGAGAATCAACTTTAAATCTTTCTTTTATGTTAATAATAGTGCCTTGCTTTTTGTGTTTTGCATTTGATACTTTTTTAGTTTTATTTCGAAAAATATCTCAAGAAAATTTTAACCAAGCTAAAATAAAACATTTATTCAAAATAAAAATGGAATAAAAAAACGACACATCTTTTCATTTTAGTTAACGTGTTTAACACGATCTATACTCAAATAAAATTCATTAGGATTATCCAAATTTTGTACACCCAAAGGTCCAATCTCACAATCAGCACATATCAAATATTTCTTATTATCAACAGTATTAGTAAAACCAATATTCTCGAATGTAAATGCATCATTTACAATCCAAAAATTTTGCAATAATTCATAATCTATACTATCACCAGTGACAATACTTTTTTTTTGCCTTAATGACGGAATGCTTAAACTCATCTCGACTTTTGTAAATAGACCCGAATTCGGTTGTAATATAAAAGAATCACATCTTAAACATTTTACTTTTTTTAAATTTGTATTCGTTTCAGATACTAATTCGGATAAATTATAAGCTTCCGTACATTCAGTCATTCTAATTTTAAGAAATAAATTTTTTAGTATTATGAAAGTATTTGGGTCAATTATACCATGAAAAATTACATTCATAGTCTTTAAAAAAGGTTGCAAAAAATAATTAAAAAAATAATTATTTTTCAAAATTTTATTTAAACAATTAATGTTTTCCACGGAATGATTTACCGTGTGATTTTCCTCCTTTACCACCTTTACCGCCTTTACCACCACTTTTCCAATTTTTACCACCATTGCCACCCTTTTTACCTTGTTGAAAGCTTTGAATTTTCTCCTTGCGTCTTCTCTCTTTCAAAATTTGATCTTTATTCTTAAGACCAGTTGAAAATCGTTTGCCTTTTTTGCTAAAAGCTTCGCCGCCATCGGATTTTTTGAATTTTTTATTCGGACCAGACTCGTCACGATCATTCGATTTTCGTTTACTACCAGGCAATGGTGTTTTAAATTTACGACTTTTACCACTACCAAAATACCTATTTTCAGCCAAAGTCGAACCAAAAAATTTTTTATTTTTTTTATCTTGTCTCGCCTCTTCATTGTCGCTGTCATCTTTATCCAAAACTTTTTGATTTTTTAACCATTTGGAGTACAAATTCGATTTGTACGATGCATTTATATAATTACCACTTTCAGTTTTAATTTTTTTCGATTTGTCCAATGTACTCTGAACACTGACATATTTCTTTTTTTTACGATCCCATTTTTGTTTTTGTAAATTACGATGCATTTGGTCACGATCATCAGTAACTAAATCCAAAGTAGCATCAGATATTTCACGATTGAAATTCGTGTTAATACCGAGTGCTTTTTCAGTGTTGAAATTTTTTGGTTTGTATGGTACAAAGTGTTCAGCGTCTATAATAGGTTTTTTACGCTTTTCCGCTTTGGACAAACCTCGTTTTCTTTTATTCGTTTTACCTACATTTGTCTCTTCATTATTGCTTATTTTAATAACGAGATTTTCATCGTCGAAATTGTATTCTTCATCGTTTTTACTTGTATCAAAATCATCTTTTAAACCGTCGAAATCATCTACTTCCTCTTCATTTTCGCTCTCTTCTTTTTCTTTTTTTGAATCAGCGAACATATCTCTCTGTACTGAATACATGTTCTTATGAAATAGAGACATGCTGTCTTCGCTTAGGTCTTTTTGTTTGAATTTTTCAACAATTTTATCATGGTGTTCTCGTTTACGACGCATAATCTCAACTGTTTGGTGATTGGAAGCTTTGTTTATTTCGAAAATTGTCTACAAAAATAAAAACTTTTTCAAAAAACAAAAAAAAAATTAATTTCGAAACAACTAAAAAATTACGGATTTAGTTTTGTAATTTTTCAATTGATCTAACAAATTACACTGAGCTTCAAATGATGTTTTGAGATCTGTATTACTTTCTTTTAGAACAAATTAAATTTAGTGGTTGAAAATTAAAAATTAAAGACAATTTTTTTTTACTTAAAACAGGATGGACTGGAAGAACTGGATACATATTACGAATATTTTTAGCAGCTCTTACATTTGTTGTATTGGCTAGTGGACGAGATTTTAAATAATGTTTGTACGCATTTTCTTGAACTTCAAAAGCGCATTTCTATTAAATTATTAAAATATTTTATTTAATTTTTTTTAAATAGATTTGTTTTTGGTCTTACTAATTCAATTCGTTCTTCCAATAAACCTTTAATTGTGTCTTTTTCGACATCTATTATGGGCTGTGGTACAGAACCATATACTTCATTCCAGTCTTAAATTAAATCAAATGTAATATTTAACGCCGTACCCGTACGACGTTAATTCGGGAGCAATGTAGTACAAGAAATTATGAAATATTTCTAAATACTATTAACTTTATTCTTTTTCTCAACTCTTACATTTTTGACAAAACTGGTGGTGCAAAAATTATTTATTATTTTGAGTAAGTTTTGCGTCTCTGCCATCCGGAAAAACTATGTATAAAAAACGGACAATAGAAACTAATTTCAATTTTTTTTCAATAACCTTATAGAAATATCTAAAAAGTTTTCAGTTAATTAAGAGATAAATATGATGATGACCAAATCGTTCAAACAATAAAGTCAACATTTAACTCTAATAAATTCGTTTTTTGTAATTCAAGTGCTTTATTCACCATTTTTTTAAATTATTTTTTCTGTATTTTACAAAGAAAACATTTTTTTTAAATTTAATCTATAGGTAAACATAAAAGTCAAAATCTGTTTGGACAACTTTTTTTAAAATAAAATTTCCAATAAATTGATACCAGATTTATATAATCTGGAAATACTTTTAGAGGTAAACATAAAAGCCAAAATCAGCCAACCCTTAAAAACATGTTTTTTTTCTATTATTTCCTGAATGGTATAACATATTTTCATGAAAATCACAACACTTCGGCAACTTTATTCCCTGAACTCATTTTTCAAAAAAAAATTTGATAGTTTGTTTTTTTTTTTTAATTTCTGGATTAAGTCTTCAAAAAAGCCTTAAATTCGAGGCAATAAAGCCGGTCTTAGGGATGATATATGACTTCTGATTTTGACACTTCTGATCCTATACCAACCTTTAATGCTTAACAACGTGGTGTAGTTTGTTTTTTGAAATTCCTAAATCTAAGTACCATGAAGATTTATGATGCTTTCGCCTTTACCAATATACGGTTAATTCTCGAGAAATGCAGTAAATCATTTAAAATCACTTGGATTCTTTTGGACTTATACAGTCATCTCGCGATTATGTCAACCCATCGGTTCCCGAAAAAAAGGGGATATAATCAAAAAGGGGACATTACAAAAAGTCATTTTTTTAAGAAAAATTAAATTAGTTTAAAATCGAATATTTTTCTTTTTTTTGTTAAATCTTAGACACTTTTGAACGATCAAGACCGAATTCTATCGCAATATCCGCATCAGATCGACCAAGTGTTTTTTTTCTGATTTTTATTTTCAAGGGGATATATTCAGAATATGGGACAAGTAGAAGGTATTTAATGTAATTTGTTTTATTATTAAAAGTATCGGCGGAAATCCATTCCTTCCAGATTCGGGGATATAAACAAAATGGGACATAATAGAGTAAGAACATAATTGCGAGATGACTGTACCAATTTTTCTCAATTAATATGAACAGAAAGAGATTTCCATTAATAGGAAAAATAATAATAATAAATGCTCTTCCTAAACAATTTGAAATTTTATAATTTAGAAAGTGTAACTTACCGTCAGGACTCATTCCATCATTTGCAAATCGAATTTCTTTCGATAGAAATTCAAATAATTCATGCATATAAGGAAGCTCATCAGTTGTAATCATTGAATATGAATTACCATAATTACCAGCTCTGGCAACTCTACCAACACGATGCACAAACAATTTGGCCTTGCCAGGAAAATTAAAATTAATTACATTATCCAACATGGGAATATCAATACCACGTGCAGCAACATCAGTTACAATCATAATTGATGTCTTTTTCTGTTGAAATTTAGCAATATTAATTTGTCTAGCTGCTTGATCTAAACAACTGTAAACATATGAAACACTATAGCCTAATACTTCTAATAAATCTTTTAAAAATTCGACATGATGTCGTGTTGCCACAAATATAATTGTCTGATTTAATTTAGAGATTTCCTCGCGTGTTAATTCACTCGGATTTTTGACGGATTTTATTACATTATTTAATAAATAGATTAAAAATGGCAATTTGTCTTCAATTCTGGTTTGGAAAAATGCCATTTTTAATTTATCGCTAAGCTTTGATTCGACATCTAAACGAATTAGAGTCGGATTTTGAAGACCCGCACGTGCGAATTCAACAAGAGATTGTGGTAAAGTAGCACTGAATAAAAGAGTTTGACGATTTTCAGTCGGTAATTTAGTTAATATTTCATTTAATTGTTCTTTAAAGCCCATTTCAAATAGACGATCGGCTTCGTCAAAAACAACATATTCAATTGAGTTTAATTTCAAACTCATTTCGACACAAATGTGAAGAAAACGACCTGGTGTCGCTATGATTCTTAAATTAACAAAAGTTTTAATAATTTTTATTTTTTTTTGAATATCTAAAAGTTTATTTACATGTCAGGATTTTCATGCATGGTCTCAAATTGATCTTCAATTTTGTCACCACCAAGTATAACAGCAGCTCTAAAGTCACTATGTTTGCCAAATTGTTTAGTGAACTTAAAAGTCTGTAAAGCCAATTCTCTAGTCGGTGACATAATTAAAGCTTTTGGTCCTTGAGGTTTATGAGTTTTATTTTGACTACTTTCGTAAAGTCTCTGTAACATAGGAAGTAAAAAGGCAGCGGTTTTACCACTACCAGTACGAGCCATAGCTACGACATCTTTTCCAAGTAAGATCTCTGGTATTGCTTTACGCTGAATGGGTGTTGGTTGCTTGTATCCACTGTTCAAAATACTTTTTAATATTTGCCAATTAAATCCTTAACAAAAAATTTAAGTTTATCCTAGGAAATATTTCTAACATGGATTAAATATAATTACCCATGGATTGAAAACCACCGGATTTTTTCTTTTTTTCCGAGAGTGTTTTTCGTTTGTCATCCTCTGGGTCATACATTTCTAAAGGAGTCTTATATTTTTTTTTATTTAAATAAGAATATTTCAATTCTTATTTTTGAAACACATGAGTTTGAAATTAAAAAAATTGCAAGGAATATTTTATTAAATCTTTCAACTTGCATTCATTTTAATTTTTTAAAATTACTTGTTTTAATTTTATCTTAACATTTCATTTGTTTTTTTTTGTTTTATCAACTTATTATTTATGGAAAATTTGGTCTAAGTTTTGAAGAAATCTCGTTGAAACGTATAAAGAAACCTCAATTTTTTATTTCAAAATTTGTCTTATTTGTAACAGGTAAGCTAAAAAAGTTTCTAATGGAACTCAAACAATACTTGATTTGCATGCATTTTGATCGCAAAAAAGACTTCAAAAAGATTTAAGCATTTGAATTATTGAAATAACAACAGTTCGTTTTTATAAATATTGATGAAATAAATACAGTTGTTCGAATATAAATGTAATGTCAGCGGTAATTTTTGACCGTAATAGTAACCCCTTGTTAATAAGGCTTAATTTTAAATTTTAAGATGTTTGAGCTATGGTAACACAGCTACGGTAAAATGTTACGGTTGACGTTACACTTATATTAAAACTAGTGTTGGGCGTTTTTTTTTCTTACTATTTTCTTAAAATTTTGAAAAAAATTTATCAGTGAGATCAAATATGATTTTTGTAGAACTCGATGAGCTTTATCGATTGTACAGTATGTCTAGAAAAATTAGAACATTTAAATTTTTTCTATGAAGGGTTTGTTTTTGGGAAGCTGCGCGGCTAAATAAAAAAACAAAAATATTTTTTTTTATTTGAATCTTATTGAGAAAAAAATTTTTTATCGGATAACTACAAATACTAGGATAGATTAAAAAAATCGAAATGAAAAATTCGCAAAAAAAAGAGAGAGATTTGTTTAAAAAAAAATAAAAAGTCTACAAAATTTAGAACATATTATTTTTCAACATTTAAAATGACCGCCTTTAGCTTTAATACTCTCAACCACACGTTTTGGCAAAGATTCACTCATGTTCTTTACTAATTCATTAGAAATTTTCAAAAATTCATTAATAAGAAAGCTTTTAAATGCTCTACTGACCATTTTATGGTCAATATATTACCATAAATTCTCTATTTGATTAATATTAGGTTATCTCGAGCACCAAAGGAGGACCGATATTGGGTTTTCTTGAAACCAGTTTCGAACTGAATGAGTAGTATGTGAAATAGACCTATTTTGCTGAAAAATCCAATCTTGACTCTGATCAAAAAAAATTTATGCTGATGGTTAAAAGTGATTTTTCAGGGTCTCCATGTACACATACTGATTTATTCTGCCTGTATAAATAGTGCAACATACAGTACATTTATGATTAATACATCCCCAAATTCCAATCGAACCTCCATTATTCTGCAACTTTGGTAAACAAAACTTACTTTGATACTTTTCCTTTTAGAAACTTTTTAGGCACACTGTTGACTTTCTGTTTAATACTTCAAATTAGATTTATCACTGAAAATAACTTTTGACCAGTCTTTAACAGTCCATTTTTTTGTTCTTTGCACCATTTGAACCTTTTAAACCGGTCCAATGCAATCAAAAGAGGATTTTTTATAGCAGTATATGACTTTATATTTTTCTTTAATAGCTTTTTTCTTTACTTACAATAACATTTGGAAACTTAGAATTGAAGCCACATGATAGATGTCAATAGCTTATTGTAAGATTGATTCTGAGCTTTTTATAAGACTCATCTCGACTGGTAAGCTTTCGGGTCTCCCAAATCTTGGTAATTCTTTGGTCATTTAGGTCATTTCATAATTACACTTAGTTGGAAACACACATTTTCTCAATACTCCTACTAGATCAGCTATTTCTTTATGAGATTTTGTCTTATCTTACAATTGTCCAATTTTTTGCCACCTTTAAGTCTCAGTTACCTTTTTTTTGCCCATTTTTATGAAAAATCAACAGTATGGTCCAGCTCAATGAAATCAACGATTTTAATAACCAAAAATAATAAATCATGTATACAAAGTGCAAGTAAACAATAAAAAAGACGTTAAAAACTATGTAAGACAAATAAAAATGGGAAGGATTGTCAAGGTGTGGTAAAATTTTTGGAAAAATATTAATGTTCTAAACTTTGTAGACTAATTTTTTTTATTAAATTTTATCTGAGTATTTTTTAGAAGAGTTCTGGATTGTTCAGAAATTTTTTTTTTGGACAAATTTGATATTAAAAGAAAACTAAAAAGATAATCTTTAAGAAGATGTAGCTAGTATTCCGAAAAAATCGCATTTTATTTCAAATTTTCATTTCTTAAAAATTTTTTGAATAGTTTTTTTGAGATGTTCTAAATTTACTAGACCTACGAAAATCACCGATTTTCAAATTAATTTCAACAAATATGCAATATTTTACTATTGACCTTTATATTCCGAATTTGTTATCTAAAATCCTTTTAAATACTTATCGATTCAGTTCATCGAGTTCTACAAAAATCATTTTTGATCTCATTGATATTTTTTTTTATTCAATTAACTATCAATTTTCATCTCTGAAAGACAAATCACCGCCAACTTTTACACACTTAACTGCTCAGCACACTGAGCTTGATAAGAATCAAAAATCATTTAGACTTATAAAGATGCCGAAATTCTAAAATTTAAGCCTAATATCAGGTTAATTCACAGAAACTCATTTTTTCGAATTAAATTTTTTATAATACATACCTTTTTGTTTTTCAAAAAAAGATCATATTGGAAATAAGGTTGAATTTTGGGTTAACTCTAAATGAAAAACTTCCCATCGATATCATCATTTTTTTTAGAGGATATTTAAATTCCAACTTAGCCCTTTTTCTAGCAAAAATTAAGGTTTATTCCAATTTTACTTTAAAAAATTGGATAGTTGACTTCAAAAAGATTTAATCAAAAATTTTGCCTTAATTTTATTCTTTGAAGTTATGTCTTAGAGTATTGCTATTTTAGCAAAGAAATGGTATAAAGCCGATATCAAGAAAGGGTCGTAGTTTAGATTAAAAAACATTCTAAATTTGTGTTGAAATTTTTATTATTAACTTAATCAATATTTAAAAATAATTAAAATTAGAATGTCTGTTTTAAGTGCTGATTATTTTACATAAAACAACATAAAAAATTTGTTTTTTTTTTGTTAAAAGAAGAAAACAAACAAACAAAGAGAAAAAAAATAAAACAATCAAAAAATTTAAACAAAAAAGAAAGATATTTTTAAAACAGAATTAATCGCCCTTAATCTCTTCTGTCTCTTGGCGAACGACTTCTCGATCTATTTCTCGAATAGCTTCGACTTCTTCTTGGCGATCTTGATCTTGATCGACTATATCTACGTCTACGATCACCACCGTATCTATCTCTCGAATATGAACGTCTTAAAATTATAAAAAAAAATTAATTTTAATTATTTTCAAAAAGATAAAATAAAAATTTTTAAAAAAAAATCAGGATATATTAAAATCATAGAATACTTTTTAAAATATTATTCATAACTCTTTAAACTTTAATCAGATCATTCATTCAGAACATTTTAAAATAATGTCACATCATGACATAAGCATTTCCCTAACCATATAACATAATACATTCCTCACCCATCAATCTCAAACGATTGAACAATATAAACTAAACTAACCAATTTAAAATGATCTGATATCTCCTCAATATACCTCACTTTCTTTCTCTCTCATAAACAACATCAACCAAACATAGCCATGTTTTATTAAGAGCATAATTTTTTTTTTATATTTTTTTAATGATTCTTACCTTCGCCTGTCTCCGCCACCTCCACAATCACGTGCAAAATGACCTGAACGACCACATTGATAACATTTCATACTCGGATCCCACCGTTTTTTATACCCTGGTTGGGTACCACGTGTCCTTGGACGAGCAATAGTGACACGAATGCGACATGGTCCAATTGTACGTTGATCCATTTCTTTCAAAGCTACAGCAGCGTCGTCTCTATTTTTGAATACGACAAAGGCAAAACAAGGTGGATTTTTAGCCATCCATACTTCTTTAACTTCTCCGAATTTAGAGAATGCTTTTTCCAAGTCGCTTTGAACGACTTTTTCAGTCAAGTCTGCTATGTGTAAACGACACTCGTCGTTATCATCACGACCATAATCACGACTTGAACGATAACGATCATTTGAACGAGATCTACTACGTGATCTAGAGCGTCGGTCGGGCGAGCGTGAATAAGAACGACGTGAATCTCTAGGCATTTTTTATTAAATATTATACTATAAGATAAATTAAATTTTTATATTTTGTTATTTTTTTAATTTTTTTTTATATTGAAAATAAAATGTGAGAGAGTGGGGTTTTAATATTAAAATTTTTTAGCTAAAAAAAAAATGGTCTTTTTTTCTGTTATCGTACGAAAACAATAGAAAAAATTCAATGCACACTCAAATGCAGGAATGTTTTTATTGATTTTTTTTTTGCTTTTTATGTTGTGAAATATAAAAACTAAAATGGATGACGATGAATAATAAATAAGAGAATTTTAAATTGCTTAGTGTGTGTGTGTGTGTATCTTGTTAGTGCGTGGCGTCGAAAATAATGACTTTTTGTTTGTGCTTGCAACAAAAATATTTATTTATATAAATTCGAAATTTTTACAAAAGTTTTTTGCCTTAGACTTAGCAACTATTTAATTTATTAATGGTCTATTGATTTTTTACAAGTTTAAAAAAATTAAATTTTTAAAATAATTTTCTCTTAAGTGTATTAAACTAGTTACAGCTTGATAACTTGTTTATTTCTTCAAAGTCTTAAATTAGCAAATGATTAATAGAAAATAATTAATGTTTAATTTTAAATTTATTGTTAAATACTAAAAAGCTAGTATAAGCTGAAACCTTCTGATATCAGATGATATCATTTTTCATCTAAAGATTTTATCTAAAAAATATATATAAGTTTGATCTCTGAGAGAATTACCGTAGAATTACCCAGTGGCTTTATACGAAAAATGACAATTACTTAAATAAAAATTTGTTCCATGGTTTAAATAAAAAATGATTTTAAAAATGAAATTGTGTGTTTCAAAATTTAATCAATTATATTTTTATCAAAAAAATGTAATAAAGCTAGTATTTAATGTCTCATGTGTCTATATGAAAACTGAAAAAATAAATGCCCTAGGTTAATGCAAAAATTTTATCATAACGTTAAATTTTTTTCATTTTTAACTCGGGACTAATTTGAAATTTAATTAAAAAAAGTAAAGTTTTATACTCTAGTTTGAAAGGGATTGGGATCATCAATATAAAGTGTGGTTAAAAACAAGGTTTTATTTGATAAAAATTAATCTTAATTAAATCACTTTAATGTTTCCTTCATCAACTATCACCTAAAAAGGTGATAGTTGATGGATCAAAATATTTGCCCACAAAATGAATCGGTAATTATTCTAGTGATTGGCAAAAACTTACGTATGTTAGCTAAGTTGACTTACATTAGTTAACTTAAGTTAAGTGTAACTTAGATTAGTTAACTTACCATTAGTTTAACTTACATAAGTTAACTTATAAATTAGTCGGTTAGTTAGCGAAAAAAATTATTATTGATTTGAATCAAAAACCACAAATATGTTTAATTGAATTAGAGGTTATTGTAAAATTTTAAAACACATATTTTACAAAAAAAATTGTTTTTTTTGCAAAGGTTTTAATTTTCTTAAAGTTCATGTTTATAGATATTTACTTTTCATAATTTAAGTGCGATTTTTAGGCTCAGTTTTGGATTCAAGAAAAGCATCATAACTATTAATTTTAGAAATTATTTTGAAATCAACACAAAAAAGGTGCATGTCTTTCAAAATTTTTTTAAGGTACATAATAAAATTTTTAATAAGTTAATAAAAGCTAAAGGACACTAGTTGATTTTTATGATTGTCAAGATAAAAATTCTCTCTTATTAACTTAAATAACCATCCATACTCTCTTAAATTTTCACATAAAGAGTCCTTCAAGCCTTCTTTTATAAATTGAGAAAAATTGAGAATTCGGACTTTTTTGTATTTGAAATCTAGAGAAATCACATTTAAAAAAAATTTTCTATCTAAATTCAATTAAAAATTTTATATTGGAAATTAACAGAATAAATTCCCAAATAATAACTACCGTAATACCTTGCAAACAAATGCATGCAATTCAAATCAAAATTTTAAGAATAAATGCGCCAAAATAAGCTTTTTTTATAGCGATTGGAAAAACGTAAAAATAATCAAAACATTGTTTGATCCTGTTGATTAGGTTCTCTATTAGAATATATGGTAAAAAATTAAAAATTCTTTTATTTTGGGTAGCATTAATTGTTAAAATTTTAGGTTTTAATTCAATGCATTCCTATACAAGGTATTACGGTAATTTTTCCATTTTCTATTTGCGAAAAAAATCGTTTCTAAACGAAGAAGACTTTAGAAGGCAACCAAATCTAGGTTGAATGTGTTGAATTGCCATATTGAATTCTAGAAAACTAAATTTCATTTTTAATTTTGTTTTCTCTTTGTTTTACGTCATTTTAAATATTTTAGTAAAAAAGTGGAAAATTTTTAAAAAAAATTTTTGATGAAAAATTAGATTTATTAAAATGTGATCGACTTATAAATTTTCGAGCTTTAAAAGACTGAATAGTCTTCTAATCAAAAGACAAATTATGAACAAAAACTAAAGTTTAGTTTACTAAACAAATTTAATTCTAAGCAGTTAAGTTAACTAAATTTTAGTTAACTTACAACAGAGTTGGGATCAGTTACATGAAATTCAGTTATCAGTCAGTTTCAGTTAATCAGATTTTTTAATTTTCAGTTATCAGTCAATATCGGTTATTTAGAAATCAGTTATCAGTCAGTTTCAGTTTTTTAGTACCTTTCAAAAATCAGTTAAATTCAGTTATTTAAAAGAAAAACGAAACTATTATTTTATTGGAAATATTTAAAAAAATAAACGTTTCATGGTTTTTTATATGAAATTTTTTTTAATTTTTGAAAAAATTAAATTTGAAAAATTTTTACAGATAAATCCACTAGCAACGTTATTTTTTATTCTGAGTTCTAAATTTTGTAACTCAAATAAGTCTAAAAAATGATTCTAAGTTAAAGTTCTAAGTTAGAAAATTTTAAAGATTTCTTTCTATGGCTATTTTATTTATATTTTGAAATATTTCTTTTATTTTAAAAAAGACCAAAATTTTGTCAGTTAAAATCAGTAACTGGCAGTTTTTAGAAATCAGTAATCAGTCAGTTTCAGTTTAACTGATAACTGAAATTAACTGAAAATGTTCAGTTAATCAGTTTCAGTTTCCCAACTCTGACTTACAGTTGTTAGTTAACTTATGATCAGTTAACTAACGATTAGTTAGCTTACGTTAGTTAACTCGAAACTAACGCTAACTTCCATCACTAGTATTTTCTCATCGAGTCACGGGTTTTTCATTTGTAGATTATTTTATTTAGAAGATTAAAAAGTATTTAGAGTTTATTAGTCCAGGTTTTAGACAAATTTTGGGAAGATGTGATGTCGTATCTACACGCACCCAATGAATGTTGTTTGATTTTATTGCATCATTTTGTTTGTTTAAATAAAATACAAACAAGTGATGTAGAATCGGGACTAAAATTTCTAAGAAAAACTATTTAAAGATTATTTAAGTTTTTATTTTGTTGTTTTTGGTTATTAAAATATTAAAAACGGGTTTATTGTACTTTGTTTTATTCTTGGTGAATAGAAAAAAATGATACATCAATTATTTGATCTTATCCTATATATGACAAAAAAAGTTAAAAAAATATAAAAAATACTTATTACTATCATTTGAATAAATAAAAGACACTTAAATAAGGCTTTAAATTTTGCCTGGTCACTTGATTTTGAGTTTTTACGTCTTTTTTTATTTCGTTTTTTTTTCAAATTTCCAATTTTATCCATTTAAACAGGTTGGATTAAACAATGGAAGGCTATTTAAAATTCACTTCTAAATCTACGATTTCTTTTCACAGTATATTTTCAATTATTTTGTATTTAATTTTATCTAGGTGATTAAAATAAAAAAAAAACAAGCATCATTCCTGAGTTTTATAATAATGTTTTGACCTAAAATTGTTTTAAATTATTGTGAATAGTTTAAAGTCACAATGTATTTATCACTTTTTTCTAAAATGAGCCATTATGTAATAATTAAAAAAAAATAAGGATAATTTTTTTTTTCAATTAAAAATTTTAGTTCCTAATTAGATTATATGAAATAAAGAAACTAAAAAATTCTTTAAAAAAAATAAGAGTGTCTTTTTAAAAAAATTATCTAATTTAGCATTTTAAATATTACTTTGAAAAGTGAGACTTTGAGTTATATAAAAAATTCCTTAATATGTTCTTAATATGTCATATGCCAAAATTTTCTACAGAATTTCCAGACTTTATTGAATTTTTAAAAGTCATTTTAAAAAACAAAAAAAAATTAAAAATTCTTTTCATTTAAAAAAGCATCTCTAAATATTATCTTTTTATATTTGGATTTTCAGAAATCTTCGAGAGCATGAGTAAAGTTTAAAGTTACTATTATTTATGAATGGGACATTTTAATAATAAAAAAAAGATATTAAATTTTTTAAAATTTATTTAATAATAGTAAAAAAAAAATATTAAATTTTAAATTTAAAGACCAACTTTTTCATAAATAAATGTATAGCCGTGTTGATTGTTTGTTGCATGGAGGGTCCCACTACCAAAATGATTAATCATTATTTGTAGTATTTCATCTAATATTATTTCGCTTCTATCTTGTTTTTTTGAAAAGTACATGATTGATTCAGCAAAGCTTGTCCCAGCTGCTAATAACAAAACCAAGTCGTAGAGTATGTAAAACATCATTAAGATTATGTTTGTTAATGTATATCTTGGCTGTTCTCTTATTATATAATAATATGAGAGTGTAACATACTGTAAAAAAAATAATTAAACAAAATTAAAATTATCTGAAAAGAAAATTTACCATTTTGAAATTTTTGTTTTTTTAATACTTGTATTTAAAAATGAATACTTTGAAATTTGTTTTTATACTTTAAAAGCTATTCTTCAATTTTCAAAAGACTTAGATATCCCATTTTTATTCGAGGTGAGAGTAATGTAAAATATCCATTTAATTTCTCATTGTAAGCCTGCGAGCAATTCATTATTATTTCATTGCTTTCAATTTTAGTTCACACTGGTTGGTTAAAAGAACAAGTAAGTAAAAGGATAGTAAAAAATTATTATGTAATAGTGTTCAACTCTTTTTAATCAAAATAAAAAGGATTGGTTTAGAGTAAGAAATTAAATGGATATTTTACATTACTCGCACCTCGAATAAAAATGGGATATCTAAGTCTTTTGAAAATTGAAGAATAGCTTTTACAGTATAAAAACAAATTTCAAAGTATTATTCGAGATGCGAGTAATGTATAATTTCCATTTAATCTCTCATTGTAAAGCAATCCTTTTTATTCTCATAAAAAAAAGAACACTATTACATAATAATTTTTTTTAATATTCTTTTATTTAGCTGTTCTTTTAACCAACCAATTAGATAATTTTTTTAAAAAGCCACTCTTATTTTTTAAAAAGAATTTTTTAGTTTCTTCATTTCATTTAATCTAATTAGGAACTAAAATTTTTTAAATTGAAAAAAAATAACGGGTGCCCAAAAATGCTTGGCAGTTTTTTTGAGTTAAAAAAAAATTGTTTTAGGATCTTGATACAATTATGAAAATTTACTTTCATAAACAGAATTTTGTCTAGTTTCCGAAATTAACAGGCTTTAAAAAAAATTCTTTTTTTTCAATATGAACCATCCTCGTTTTTGACCACGACCTAGACCCTAAATTGTCCTCGAAGGTTATGAAAGTCGGGACACCACTTTTCATATGTCATTTTGTAGAGAGTAAAATTTCTATTAAAATGAGCTATTGATCTTAATTTTATGTTGATTTATTATGCGACCAAATAAATATTTAAATAGGTAAGAATTTTGGATAAATCAGAATTTGAGTGGAGCGTGTCCTTTTTAAACAAATAAAAAAGGCAGTGAACAGCTTTAGTAAAAGAGTGAGGGCAATACAAGACGAGAAAGGTGCATATTGGCACGAATTTATTTAAAAAACAATAATTTAAAAAATTAATGTCTTAAAAATTATAAGTAATTATTTTTTCTGAAAACTATCAAGGAGTGTATATCAAATTGAAGGTCATAATTTAATAGGAAAGCTGGATAATGTCCCATAGTTAGTAAAAATCTTAAATAAAATCCGCTGACTAAAAAAAAAACTTAAAATTTTAAATTTTTGGTTTCATCAGCAAGTCATTTAAAAGCTAAGATTCTGGGGAATTTCTGTGCAAAATTTTAAGTGATTACCTAATATCATCAAAAGTTACTAAGAAAAATAGCAATTTTCCTTCTAATTCTCATTTTAAAAAATATGTGTAAATTTTGAGGTTTTTTCAAAATATTATTTTTAAAAATCATTTTTTTTATTTTTTTTTTCATTTAACAACCCTAATTTCATATGGAAAATCCTCATATTCAGAAACAATTTTTACTTTTAGATATGGAATCGTGAATCTAATGATTCCAAATCAAAAAGCAATAATTTAAAATGGTCTCAAGTACACATAATTTATTTTAAAAAAAATTGGATAAAGGTACGAGTACTGATAACCGAGAATCTAGGGTAATTCTCTCAGAGATCAAAGTTATATAACTTAGATAATATCTTTAAATGAAAAATGATATCATCAGATATCAGAAGGTTTCTGTATACTCCATTTTTAGTACTCTTGCAAATAAACCCGAAATTCGGGTTTAGCCCCACAGGCTACGTACCATCGATCCCATGTTATAAAGGCTCTAATTTTTCGATCATGCACATAAATTCGAAATTCGTGTTTCAATGCGGTTTTAACTTTCGAAAATTGGAAATAGATGCCGCGTTAAAAACCGAATCTTATTGTTAACCGAATCTTAAACCCAGCATTAAAAATGAAAAAAAACTAAAAATTAAGATTTGGATTTAGGGTCAGTGAAAAAAATTAAGTTGAAAAAATTATTATTCTTAATTTTTAGTTTTTTTTCATTTTAATTTTTAATACTGGGTTTAACTCTAAGATTCGGTTTTTAACGCGACATCTTTTTCCAATTTTAATTCGTTAAACTTTTGGCAAAAATGGACTTTTTTCCGAAAAATTAATTTTTTTGTTTTTGTTGTTTTTTTCAAAATTTATTAAAAAAATTAACCAAATTTAACCGAAAAATACGGAAATTTTGGTTAAATCCTCGAATCAAATAACTGTTGTACTTAAAAAAGAAAATTAGTAAAGCAGATCATTTTGTCATGGATGAAGACTGACATCTTTTCGATTTATTAATTTTAAATTTAATTATTTTAAATCGAAAAGATGTCAGTCTTCATTTACTTAGGAAAGTAAATGGCTGTTATTTACCTGTTAAGAATTAATAGTTCTCTGTCCAAAAATTAATTTTTTTGCTAATTAATTAAATTATTTGGGTTTACATTTTTTCTTTATTTTTTTTGCTGGCATTTGATAAAGTATGGAATTTAGGTCTACTTTACAAACTAAATAGCCTCAAAATATCATGTAACCTGGGTAACCAATTACTTAACTAATCGAACCTTAATGGTGAGAATAGCAAATTGTTTGTCCAATGCAAAAAATATTCAAACTAGTTCCTCGAGGCAGTGTTTTGGGCCCAACTCTGTTTAATATTTATTTAAATGACAATGTCAATGTTCTCAAAGATGTGGACAGATGTGGATCTCTCTTTTTGGGTTGCCTCAACCAGTGTAAATTACATTAATTTATAGTAACAACAAAATCTGGAAAAAGTATACGAATGGATGTGTAAATGGCGTCTTAAAGTAAGCTCCAATAAGACAGAAAGTATGCTCTTTAATAAAGAAAATAGATTTTACTAAGATAAACTCAACCTAAAATATTCTAATGTGGAAATTTCGAATGAGAAAAATCCAAAATTTCTAGGTGTTTACCTTAAAGCCTGGTTTGCTTTTACACGAATACACCAAAATAGTTAAGGAAATAACTGTTAAGAGAGTTAATTTAATTAAGTAAATAGGTTAGGGTTGTTAAAATGACTTTAAAATTTTAAAATTTTTGATTAGAAATAATTTTCAAATCAAAACCATCTAATTTTGAAATCACTTTATTTCATTTCGATGAATTTTCAATTCAATAAAAATTAGTTTAAACAAGAAATATCTGAAATTATTTCAAAACAAATGAATTTATAATAAAGAATTTTCAATTTTAAAATTTTAATTGCCATTTTTCCGAAATTTCTTTTATTACTTTTAAATTAAATAAAAATAATTTTTATTGATAAATTTCAAAAAAATATGATGAGAAATTTTTGGAAAAATTTAAAAAAAAAAAAAATTAAATTAACAAAACTTGATCTTTAAAAATTTCTCAGTATCTTTAATTGATTTATAAAAAAGATTTTGTACAAATAATTTTTTTTTGAACTTATAGTATCTCATAAATGCTTTTTAACTTCATTCGTTATTGATAAATTGATAAATTAGAGAGGTAATATAAAAGGTTTGATGGTACGTAGCCGGTGGGGCTTATCCCTAATTGCGATTTAGCGGGACTGGATTATTTTCAAGAGTATGCAGTAAAGCGGAACTTATTTTTTAATTCATTCCTAAAATTTTAAAATTTTTTAAGCGAATTAAATTTAGAGGAATTTTAAAGAGTTAAAAATTTTTTCATAAAAATTTTTTTAAATGTAATTTTTTTGAAATGAAAGCTTTTTGAAATGAAATTTCATGGAAAAATTTCATTCAAAATGAACTATGTTTGGAAAAAATATTTTTTTTTTCAAAAATTTATTAATGAAAAAAGAAAATTGACTTTAAAAAAAAGTTTGAAACTTTAAAATAGGGATTTTTACTTTTTTAACAACCCTAAAATAGGTATGGAATGTAAAAAATTTATTCAACAGTCAAATGTTTAGTTTAAGGGTCAAAGAGACCTTTGTCTCGTAGTCCCATGTGTCTTTGACACTAAACCATTCAGTCAGTCAGTCAATCCTATTTCAAATAATTAATGTAAATTTTTTTTATGCAATTTTTTTTATTTTTAGCCAATAAAAATATTTTAGCTTAAATTCCATTTTTCAATGTCTTCGATTCAATATGAGCAGTTTCTACCTTCAAGCAGCTGACCTAACGGTTATTTTTTGTAAATAAATAAATAAATTAAACTAGAAGCTTTAAAAATATCATCATTTAAAATATTAATCTAATTACAAAATGAATAAAAATTAATAAACTCAATTTATTAAATAGAAAAAATATTTCGATCACTTTGAAAATGTTTTAAAAATTTTAAAATATATAAATGTACTAAAAAAATTAGGAATCGAGTTTTAGTCGATGGGAACTATTTTGCAACCAAGTAAGCCATGTCCAGTCCATTTTTTGGGCACTAATTTTATAATAACTTTTTTCTTGTTATTTCCATTTGTACTTGCTGATTGTTCAGTACTATTATTTCTAGCCACGCTCAACAAAACAATTTTGTTTTCACTTTTTCGAACATGTTCTCCAATTTCAGAAAGGCTTTTTGAGGTATTTACATGTGTAAAAGGTCCAAATTGTACAATTTCATCTCCTACTTGAATACCGGCTTCAGCTGCTGGTGAATTTAAGTCGACTTGTGTGACCTTAGCAAATGCTCTGTGTGTTATTAATTCTTCTTTTGGTAACGGATTTGTCTTTTCGACAAACTCTCCTGGTTCGTCTACTTTGAATTTAGAATGAATATTTATTAGTTCTTGTTCGATTTCGACCAAAAGTGCATTGTAATCGTTTCTCAAACGATTTATTTGTTGTCTAGCTAATCTAACTTTATAAATGTCAATATCGGATCTCGGATAACCTTCTTTGTCGACAAGTTCACCCGTCATTCCTATGTTTTTTTCATTGATTAATACTTGATTATATTCGTTGAGTTGATCTTCGATGTCGGTCTTTTTCTGGACTAAAAACTCATAATGGGGTGATGTGTTCATTTTTTTTTGTTGAAAATTTGATAAAAAATTCTTAAGAAAGGAATCTTATTTTGTTAAATTAAAAAATTTGATGGATTATTTAAATATAGAATTTTAAAGAAAAATAAAAATTTAAAAATAGGAAATTTCTAAATTTAAAATTAATTATTTTATCAAATTTGATTTTTTAAATGTCTTTACTTAATAGCAAAATTATATTAATTTTTGATAGAAAGTTTTTTTTGTTGCTTACTTGGAAACTCAAAAAAAAAATTGATCCATTTTTTTTAAATAAAATTTATAGGCAAACAGAAATTCTTGCTCATCTGCTCATGCTCAATAATTAATTTTTTTAATAACTTTTAAAGGAAAATAGATTTTTAAGTTCTGCAAAAACTGTGCAATTTAATTACGTAGTTGATTTCAATACTTTTACATTAAGTGCATTCTGTAATAATCTGCACAGTTTTTGCAGATCTTCAAATAAAATTTAGCATGTTTGTTGCATAATTTAGCATTTTGCAGAACTTAAAAATCTATTTTCCTTTAAAAGTTATTAAAAAAATTAATTATTGAGCATGAGCAGATGAGCAAGAATTTCTCTTTGCCAATTTATAGAGAACTTTTCGAATGAATAAGTTTATTGTCCATTCAAAATTCTTGTATCATAATTCTTGTAACATAAAAATGCAGAATCCAAAAATGAAGGATGTTTGTGAAGGTAATATAGGGATTCACTGAGTGTTTAAAGGTGTTTTAGTTTTTAAAACATGTTTTTTAAATTTTTTCAAAAAAGAAACCTAATTGAAGCCCACGGATTTTTCTAGCTTAATGCTAAAAGGATTATGTATTTAAATTCAAAAAAAAAAATTTTGCTTATTTTTTGACTGGTTTATAGAGAGTGTTGTTTTTGGAAAAAATTGATTGAAAAATTTTTTAAGTGATACTTTATTTTACTTAAGGAAAATAGGTGTAAAGTAAGATAGTAATTAAAAATTAGAATCAAACATAAATTAATTTTTATTCAAAACCGATATAAAATTTAAAAAAAATTATGCATTCAAAAAATTTTTAAAAATACTTCTAAAATGGAAATTGAAAAAAAATCGTCTAATTTAGGTAAAGATGAAATACTAGAGGCTTATCAACGCATAAGTACCTATTTAATGAAGACCCCAGTACATACAAGTAGCACTATGAATAATTTAGTAGGCAAAAATGTATTTTTTAAATGTGATAATTTTCAAAAAACTGGATCATTTAAAGCCAGGGGTGCTCTTAATGCAGTTTTAAGTAAAATATCACGATTTGATAATGTTAAAAAATATTCTGGTTTTGTGACTCATAGTAGTGGTAATCATGGTACGGCCTTAGCTTGGGCATGCAAAACAGAAAATATTCCATGTACTGTTGTCGTTCCAAAAGACACGCCTCTTAATAAAATTGAATCAATTAAAAGCTATGATTCTAATTTAGAATTCTGTGAGCCAAATCCTCAATCAAGAGTTCAAGTTGCTAATAAATTAGCAAGCGAGAAAAATTTATTACTTGTTAAACCTTATGATGATTATGACGTAATGGCTGGCCAAGGAACTGTAGCTGTTGAATTTCTAGAACAAATTCCATATTTAGACGCTATTTTGGTTTCAGTTAGTGGTGGTGGTTTAATATCTGGAATATCTGTATATGCGAAATCTGTAAATCCATTAATTCGTATATTTGCTGTTGAACCTGTTGGAAAGCGCTTATCTGAGTGTATAAAGTTTAAAAAGAGAAATTTAGAAAACAAGGAACCAGCTTTTTTGGATACTAAAGCAGAGGGTATTAGAACGGAAATTTGTGGTGAATTGACATTTCCAATTTTATCAAATTATGTTGAAGCTGATGATGTGTTTACAGTGAGTGATGAAGAAATGATCGAAGCGACAAAATTTGTTTTCAAGCGAATGAAAATGGTTATAGAATTATCTGCAGGTGCTGCTGTAGCTGCTGTCATGTCAGAAAAAATGAAATTAAATTATCCTCAATTGAAAAATGTTGGAGTAATTTTATGCGGTGGAAATATTGATATTGATAAATTGCCATGGTAAACTTTTCAATTTATTTAAAATA
>NTPY01000159.1:524029-544321 GCA_002922825.1 Brachionus calyciflorus | reverse complement strand
CCTTATTTGTATATCACCAGAAAATTGATAATGTTAAGTTTATTTAAATATGAATAAAAAGTGCCTTGTGATGAATTTGAACACCGCTTATAAAAAGTCTACTCAGTATAAACATTATAAAACCATTTTAACGATAATAGAATACTTGCCAAATCAAACTTAATCAGCACAAAGTCGGTTCTGGAAAAAATGTTCCATTCGAAAAAAAATGTTTTGCCTCTAATTGCTGTTGATCAAGATATAAAGCTGCGCAAAAGTAGAATTAATCGCCAATAATAGTAGCATTAAAAAACTAAGCTCTAAACCTCGGGCTACGGAGCAAAATTTTATTTTTTTATTTTAAACTAAAGGATTTATAGAACCTTTAGGATTAAAAAGCTACATTATCTATATATCTCTTGAAGAGAAAAATTAATTTAGAGTTTAATTTAACACAGCCTCATATTCAAAGTTAATTATTAAAACTTTTAGTAAATAAATAAATAACACTTAACTCTCTGGGTGCCTATGCAATATTTGAAACGAATTCTCAAGCTTATTAGTTAACATGATTTTTTAACTTTATCCTTCGAGCTAAATAATTAATTTAAATTTTTTAATTATTGTAAAGATAACAACCTAGAGATCTAACTAAACCTACGTAAACATTATTTATAAATAAAATTTTTAAAACATTTTCTTCTTTAAAAAAAAATAACTTAAAAATGAACTTGAAAAATTTTCTAATTTTTTTGTGTCTATTTCATAATTTAAACGCTTTTATCCCAGCAAAAGTTATTGAATTCCTAATCGAAAAAGCAGATCACTCTCTAAAAGAACAATTCGGTGAGATAAGTCGTACTTATACACATGAAGAAATTATTCGTGAAGGTGTCATTCGATCTACAGTTAAATTCTTTTCGGAACAGAAACACCTAACACACTTAAAATTGAATTTAAATCGAATAGAAAAATATTTTAATTTGAATAAATTGTATGGCGAAATATACAATAAATCGTTTTGTAGAACAGATTTAGAAGATATAATAGTAAAAGACTTACAACCAAGTGTTGCTTCAGTAGATTTTGACGAGGATACTAAAGACATGCCGTACGCTCATTTTGATGCAAATACTTTTCTTGAATCAAATCGTCGAGTTATAAATATGACACAAAGAGTCATTAAAAATATTGAGAAAAAAAAGTATGAGCGTGCTCGAGAATTATCCGGCAAGGTACTTCATACAATTCATGATTTTTATTCACATTCAAATTGGATTGAAATGGGAAATTATAACAAAATAAACAGTGCTATAGGTACTGAACAATTTAACAAGTTTAAATTTTCATCAAAGTCTGACAATGTAACATGTATTGCCAATTGTACAGTTAAACAAATCAATTGTAATAAAATAATTTCAACAATGATAATGCTTATAAAAAATCTAAGAAATAGTTCAATTAGTTGTCCAATTAAATATTATACTTGTGAAGGCAATATTATTTATAATGATAGATTAACAAGTGGCTATTACGTTGATCAAAAGTTACCGGATGGAAGTGAAATTAGAAAGCCAGATAAATCATTTATGTGTAGTCATGGAGGTGTTTTGGATAGTGATTCATTTAAGCCAGCTGAGGGTGGTATCAATAAGGATTCAGGTTATTATCTATTTTCGCCACATGCTAATTTACATTTAATAGCAGCTAAATTAGCAATTAATCATACAGAGTATTTTTTTAATCAAATAAGAGCCAAAGTTGGTGATGAAGAATTTTCAAAATTCTTAAGATTAAGATTGCATCATAGTTTTATCAATAAGTTAAATAATATTATTGAGATATGTTCTGGATACAGTGCTCGATATAATTCTTGTACTCAATTTAAGCAGATCAATACAATTTCTTTAGTTTTTAGTATAATTTTTAGCTTTTTTTTTTCTTGAAAAATTTTAATTTAATTACATTTAGATTTTTAATCCTCGTATATTATTTTTTTATTAAGTATCATATTTTTAGAAAAACCATTTTTTTTGGTGAAATTTAAAATTTATTTAATAAAAAATTAGTTCTTACAAACAAAAGTAAGATCAGTCTTGGTTTTTTGTTTATCTGTTTAGTTAAACTTGAAAAATTAGAAAAATTTTGACCGATGGATTTGAAAACCGCAAAAAATACAACTAGTTAGTTAAATAAAAATTTTAGCAACAAAGCTGATTGTTTTATTTTTTTTAGTTTTAGCTAGAAATAACGGTTTAAAGTTTTTTGGCAAATGGACAATGAAGTTAAAATCTCGAAAGGTAAAAATCTCGAATTTAATATTACTTCTCGAAAAAACTATTTGTCATTTTGTCAACTCACGAGTCTTGACACTCACGTATAAAACTGGACGCAAGAAATAATTTTACAATCTCAAAAGCTGTCGAGACAAACCAAAAAAGACGACTAGAAACGTTTGGTTGTAAATTATGAGAAAGGCATGGACCTATAAATTGATGGTATGAGTGATTTAGTATAAACTTAGTATTCGAGATTCTGATTTTTTGAGATTGTGTCACCCGTCTAATTTTTTTAAATCTTTTTTTCTTCCCCTAAAAATGTTCCCTTTGTAAGAAAACATGATTTTACCATGGCAAAATAAAAACTATTGAAGAATTATTTATTTTTTAATATTTTATTAAAGACAAATAAAGATTTTTTTAAGTCTCTGACTTTTTTTTTAATAAATAAATTAATATCTGTCTTGAAATTACAAATAGTTGATCAATTCTAGTTTACATAAAAATGCAAAAAAAAATATTTTTCAAAAATTTTTTGCATTTTTTTTAAGTAAAATTAGAAAAAAAATGCTTGACCTTTTTAATTTCCAAGCAGGTTCTTTTTTTTCTATATACACTACTAAAAATTCCAAAAAAAATAAAAAAAAAACATAAAGATAAAATATTCATTTAGATCAAACTCTCTTCAATTTTAAACCAAAGAAAAGTTACTACTTTAAGGCAATGCCAAAATGAAAGGTTTTATAAATAAAAAATAATAATACATTTAAACAAATAGTGACAAAAATATTTTTTATGGTAAAAACATCCGGCTTTTCCTGGGACATTACGTTAAAAAAAAAAAAAAAAAAAACGTAACATTCTCACACTCGGATGTTTTATGCCAACAAAAAATTTGAAAAAAAAAAAATATAAAATAAAAAGTTTAAGATTGGTTCAATTGAACAATATCTAGATCAATATTTTTCTCGTCCAAACGACCAAAGTTAGCTCCGAATATTTTATAATCAGAACCATTTCTTGGTGATGTATTATTGTATATTATGTACTGATGCATAGATGGAGAGTATTGCCCATATTGACTTGAATAAATTTGATTCATACTATGAGGCATTGAGCTTGAAAATGCATATGAATATTGATCTGTGGGACTAGAATAATGCAAACTGTTCAATGCTTCATTAGTCATTATTGGATATTGTTGATTGTAGTGATGGTAAAAATGATCCTTTGAAAAAATCAAAAAAAAAATAAGTCTCCTAAGTTAACACATTTTTTAATTAAGGCCTTGAATAAGCTTATTAAAAAAAAAGAATAATTTAATAGTGTTAGCAATCACTTAATTTAGGAGCTGGAAGCTTAAAAAATTTGGTTAAGTTAGTAAATAATCAAAAAAAAAAAATTAGCATGCAAGAAAATAAAAAATTGTAAGCCGAAAAAAACCAAGTTTACTTTAATTTATTTTTTTAAATTTATATTGGATTTGGAATTTTTAGAAAAATATTTTGTGTTGACAAAAAATAAACTGGTTTATTTTTTATTTTTCTAAAATTCATTTAAAAAAAATATTTAAATTTAAAAAATCATTGTATTCCTTTTTGTTCAAGTTTAAAAATGCTCTAAATTTTGACCATTTTTCTCCTTGAAATACAATATAATCAATTTTCACAGATTAATAAATAACCTTTATGTGACTTTAATTCTTTAACGAAATTTAAGTTTAATATTTGATAAACTTATGAGGACGCTATTTTCAGAATTGTTAAAATTAATCTCTAATCATTTATCTTATAAAATTTATAAATCTGTGAAAATTCATTTTATTCAAAGCTAAAAAAAAAGAAAAAAAATTTATGTAAAACAAGACTTACCTGATGATTTTTAGTGTATTGATTAGGATAAGATTGTTGTCTATTTAAAGAATTTTGTTGTTGATGGTGATGAAATCGGCCACTTTGATTTTGGTTTAATTTAGGGCCATTTGGGGTTGGGAGTAAAGGCGCAGATGAAATTGATGCAAGACCTTGTGAATTATTGACTAGTAATTGGGTTTTTTCACCTGTGTGAAGTATTATTGGATGAGCTGGATTTGATAAAACGGAAACCATTTTGGGTGGTGGTGCTGATTGTTGATGCGAAACTGTCGGTATGGTCTGTTGAATTTGAATTTTGCCTTGAGAATAAACACAATCTCTAGCAAAATGTCCAACTTGATTACAATTAAAACATTTTGATTCACTGGTTGAAAAACTTGTAGTTTTGACTCGTTTCATCTCACTAATGCAATCTTTTGCTTTGTGACCAGTTTGACGACATTTATAACAAACAACATTACTCATGTCTTCTTGTCTACCATCGAACATATCTGACAATTGTCTCTCTCGTCTTTTAGCATTAGCCAACGGACAATCTTTAGTTTGATGACCTATTTTCAAACATGAATAACAATTTCTATCCATTGGAGGATTGCCTTCGACCAATGATCTCGGATTGAAGAAATACTCTAGATTAAAACGAATTTCTTGTGAGCGAAAATCATGAACTATATTACCGAATAGAGATCTTGCTTTAGCAAATGATCTAAGTATATACAGACCCACTAAAAGTTAAAATAAAAAATTTAAATAATTTGCGTAAAATATATAAAACTTATTGGACGATTCGGTTATGTATTCATAAAATTGGTCAAAGGAAAGACTCTGTTTAAAGGCAAGGTAAATTAAAAAAAAAATTTAGCGATCGATTTTAAAACTCTTCGAAATTTCAATATTTTTTTAAAAAATCATCTTTCCTCTAAATTTTTTAATTTTCTAAACCTTCTAAGAATACTCGAAAAATAAATCGATTTGAAGTATCCTCTTAAAATAAATTGTACTAAAAAAAATGGATAGTTACTTTTATGTGATACACCGGCTGCTAAATTATGTGACAATTCAAAAGGATCTTCAATGGCGAGTCTATGCTTAGTCCAATTTTTCTCTTTACGAGTCAATGGATTCGTATTTCGAATACAAACAACATGATTCTCCCAATCAAAGACCTCAGTATAATATCTCAAAAAACCAAGCCACAATTCTCCAACAGACAATGTATTTTTTTTATAATGTGACCAATGCAAATGCAAATTATCCAAATCTCTATTAAACCAACAATCCCAACCATCTATTTCAAGTTGAGTCTCTTTCAATGGCAATTTATCTCGATTCAAACGTTGTAAACAAGGCAAAACAGGCGGATCTGTATTCATCAAATAATGCAACATCATAACAATATAAGCATAACTCGACAATGATCCACAGCTAGCATCACCAATTCGACATATTTTAGCAAAGTGTTTAACAACATGTCCAAGAACTTGAAGTCGAGAATCAATTTCAACATAGGATCTCAACAAATCCGTATTTTGTAAAGCTAGTGTATTATACAAACTAATATCGCCTTCGATATTAGTTTTTTTATGTCGAAATTTAACTATAGGAACCTTGGCCGATACTCTCTCTTCAATTTGATCAAAATTAAAATCCCTCCGAAATAAGGACCCAATAGTCCTAATTATTTTTTTAAAACTAATTTCTTGACTACTTTTATTCGTGCTTGAAAATGTCATACAAATATCCAGATCGCTTTTTTTCATAGCAAATCCATTATTTGACGAGCCGAATAATGACAATTTAGCATCTGGATATTTTTGACTTATTAATTTACGTATATCCTCGAGTAGATTATTTCGAATAAGCTCTTCGTCTTTAGTTTGTTTATTATCGTCCATAATACAATAACAAACATTAGTGAGCACATCACGCCACTCAATAGTAACATTGGGTAATTTTTCCAAATCAGGTAATTGATCTTGTGGACATTCGTGTTGTAAATGACCTTCCTTATTACAATGTGAGCATATTCTAGGCGGTGATTTAGCAAAATTAAGTGTACTTTGCGTAAATTTAAACGCAAATGTTTGATTTTTATCCCAAATTAAATTAGTCAATTTTAAATTTGGCATTAGATCATAAACATTTTCGTATTTATCAACAACTAAATCGACTAAATCGTTCAAACAACTAGAAACTTCGTCTTTCGGACACGATAAATTAAGAATTGAATTGAATTTATCGTTTAAATTGTCTTCATAATTTATCGAGTCCATGTTAAGATCAAATACAGGTCGGGAAAATTCTTGTTCAAAATTGAATTTTTCGACTTTTTCAGCTTGATTTGGAGTCGAAATGGGCGAATATGTGTCAATACTAGAGACTAAACTTGGACCTTGTCCATTACTTTCCGAGTCTAAATTAGTTATTTTTAACATTTTGTTCAATTCTTTGTCCAATTTGGTACTTTTTAAATTTTTTTTATTATCTGTTAAAAATTCGATTAATTCACTTTGTTGTTCATCATCACCATCTAAGCTTAATTCACTATCTGAATCCTCAGTATCACTACTAATATCCGATGTATTCTCCAAGTCTTTTCTAGCCTTTCTAGCATCGTATATCTTTGTTTCTTCTATTAAATTATCAACTATATTAACACTCTTACCTTCTAATTCATTCGCCTGACTAGTTTTATAATGTGTACTATTCACAAAATATAAACAAGCTCTACTAATTACAGATATAATATATTTATTAGTTTGTGTCATAAGATTTCTCGATAGACTTTGTTTCAAGTAAAAGGGATCTTCAATTGAAATTTTTTTCGTGTACATTTTCATTGAGGACTTATTAATACGTTGTGAACGTCGTATGGAAATAAGAGTCTTTTTAAAACCAAAGTCAATTGAGTAAAAAGTGAGTAGTTTAAGCCAAAGTTCACCAATAGTCATTTGATTTTGACTAAGCCAATTTTTACCATTGACAAAATTGGTTACATTTTTGCGAAAAATGCCAAAATCTTGTACGGAATCTTTTTCTATAAAACTACGATCATTCTCATTGTCTTCGTCAAACGAATAATTCTCATCGTTTGGTTCATTATTAGACTCTTTTTTTCCAAAAGATTTGTTTAATTTTTTCGAGTCGCACAACTCGTGTAAAACCGGCAAGACTGGAGGGTTTAATTTTTGCAAGAAATAAATAGTCATTAATAAATAGGCATGTGAGGGTAGAGTACACAAATCAACTTTGTCAATTTGGGCTATTTTGGCTAAGTATTTGAAACAAAAAGCTAAAATTCGGGCACGTTCGTCCAAATCGAGGTAGCTTTTAATTAAAAAATTAGTCTTGGGAGACGAGGTGTATAAACCGGTTGTAAAATTAAATACTAATGATGAATTAATGGCTTTGAAAGTGAGTTTATTTAATTTGGAATTTTTTTTAAGAGCTTGTAATTCAGGATCGTAACGCAAGTCTAAAAAGCTGCTCATTTCTTGTAGAATAAAAAGGTCCATTTCGGCAAGGATATCAGCGCTTGATCTATTTGTTTTTGAATCATATTCAACTGTAATATCACATGTTGAATCATTGAAACAAATACCATGGGCTAATGAGCCAGTTATGTTAATTGAAGCATCTGGATGTTTTTGTTGATATTTTTCTTTAAATTTGTAATAAAAATCGTAATATTGCTTGAGTTTTTCATTTGATATGACATTTTTGCTATAAAAATCAATTAGAAATGAGCTCAGATTGTCTAGTTTGGATTTTTGTGGTAGTTCCAAATCGCGTATTCTCATGTCTAATTTTATAGTTTCTAAATTGTTACGATGTATTTGACCGTTTATGTGTTTTCGAGCTACTTCAATTGTGTCACACAAATAGTTACAAATGTTGCATCGGAATTTATCAGTCTTAAACTTTGTAAAAATATCCTTTTTAAATTTTGTCTTGGTAAAAATTTTTCTTTGAAAAAAAAAACTCGCAGAAAATTGAGAATAAATCTCAAGAAATGATCAACTTTACTGAAATAAAAAAAAAGACTTAATAGATTTTTAATGCAATAGAACAGCAAAAAAAGTTTTCATAAATGAGCTTAGGTAGAGAAAATGGTCTCTGTTGATGATGGATTTCTAATAATTTTTAAGAATAGTAAAACAATTTTTATAATTACAGAAATAATTGCTGGTACTTTTTCATTAGTTTTTAGTTTTTTTTCCTACGTTTAATACGTTTTTATCAAAAACGCCTGCAGATAAACCCTTAAGATCTTTTTATTATCACAGGTTACATGTCGACACATCATTTATGATAATCACCAAGATTTTGATCATAAATATAATTTCAAAAAGACTTAACGAAGTATTATGATTTATTTACTCCTGAAATATTAAATTACTTAAACCTAGAAAAAGGCTTGTTTTTATAATACTGAATTTCTCGCGCATTAAAGACGTATACGTTAAAAATAAGTGAAAAGATAGTTTCTTAAATCTTAAACTGTGAGATATGCATGAAGTATTATGGGTCAATGAATGTCACACGTTTTTAGCTAAAAGAATAAAGTTTATCGAAATTTATCTAAACCAATTCTAGGACAAAGTTATCTTTAAATAATGGTTAAATTATCACAAAGAAAAAAGAAAAGTTTAAGGCTTTTAAATTTTCGCTTAAAAAATATTGAATTCTTGTCTCTCAAATCGAATTTATTTTTTTTTTAGTTTAAAAAGATTAAAATTTGGTTTAAAATACTTTATTGCCTTGTAGCAGCAGTCTTGTATACCAAAGTAAAACTATTTCGATTGCATAAATTGCATTTAATTAAAAAAAATAGTTTAATGAGTAGGAATAAATTCGAGTATTCTAGTTTAAGTCCCGCTTGAAATCGCTTGGCACTTTTACTAATTTGATAAATTTTTTCAACTCTAATTTTTTACTATGTGACCTTGGTGTAACAGTGTTAAATATAATCATCAGGTAAATATTTTTTCAGAAAAAAATTTAGAATTTAAATCTTTAGCTCTGCTTTATTTAATTTATTTTTGACCACTGTAATAATAATATTTCAAAATCTCAATAAATGGCAGAAAATGATCAAAAATTTTACACTTGAAAAATACCGTATCCGCTTGATTTGTACTCTAAGAGTTAAGACCAAATCTACTTTTACTCTATTAGAGTTATCTACATCCCTGTCATGTCAAAAAATTAGAAGAAACCTTAATTTTAGGTAATATTCCAATAGTAAAGTCCGAATCAACTTTTATTCTAATCAAAATTCGGCCTTAGCGGAAATTAAATTAGAGTTAATCTAAAAAATTTGTCTATTTAATTTTGAATTAGATTATATCCTAATTTAGACATTCTTCTTATTTTATGCTAAATGCGATTTAAAGTCAATTTATCAATGCGCTTCTTCAATCTTGAAACACTATTTTATCCCTCAGTTTTTGCTACTAAAAATGACAATAAATGTATGTTAACAAGATTTAGCATTTATTTTAGTCGCTTGGTTTGTTAATAATGTAAAAATATTCATATGGAAATTAAGTATGGTGAATAGTTTTGAAAATATTTTGGTCAAGTACGTAGGGATCCCTTAGCGAAATCCGTAATTGCTTAATTTAATTAAAAAACTAATTATCTTTCTAAATAAGTATTTTTTTATGAACTAATATTTTGATATTTAAGAATAAAAGTCCTAAAATTTTTATTTTTTTTTTTAAACTTTAGCATACCTTTTTCATTCTAAAGACATAATTTTTTTCCAATTCTAATTCAAATTTTTCAATTAGATCATTATTATTGTTATTATTAACATTTGTTTTTGTATTGGCCATTGATGCTTGATTTGTATTGTTTAAATGTTTACCAACTTGATTTAATTCTCTATCGTTTAAAGACGAACTGTATATTTTACCATTAGTTAAATTATTATTATTATTATTCATATTAATTTTAGTTTCTTCTATAGAATATGTTTGATTTAAATTAGGATCTAAAATTGACACTATAACTGATTTATTTGCAGTAACAGTTACTTTTCTATTTTGTTGAATCGTTACTGGATTTGATGATTTAATTAAATTATCTTGATTACGCGGCGGGTGTTGTTGTTGTTGCTGCGGGGGAGGTCTAGATTCATTTTGTTTTTGCTTACTGAATTTATCTTTAGACATTCCACCGAATACTGTGTGTACAAATTTTTCATCTTTTTTGACTTCGAGGTCTTTTGATGTTTGGATTGGATTATTTTGAGGCTTTTGCTCATTTTGTTGAGCTTTGATCGGTTTGGTTTCAGGGTCTTTTTTAATCTGATCTTTGGGTTTTTGAGTTTGTGATTGTTCTTTTTCAGATTGTGGTTTGTTAATGTCTATTTCTTTTTTATTTTTAGGTTTAGTTCGTATCCGACGTCGTTTATTTGTTACTTCACCATTATTTTTTTGTTGAACTTTACTTGTTCCATTAGAACTATTGCCTGTTTTACGTTCATTAGACTCTATAGGATTAGATTTAGAACTTTGATTAGTGCTCATCACTCAATATCTGTCAAATTTTTTGGTTTTTTGTCTTTACAAAAATTTAATAAATTCTTAAAATTTACAAAAAAAAAAAATTTTTTTTTCTTTTTCATCAATTTATCATGATATATATAATGAAGGAGAAAAAAAAAATAAAGCAAATTATTAAAATTTTTTTTCTATAATTTTCAAAATCGTGAAAGAAATAATAACAATTTTGGGGGCGCCTTTATTCATGTATATATCACACAATTTTCTTTTCTAATTTCTGCTTAGAAAATTTGCATGCAAAACTATTAGATAAATATTTTGTTTTGTTTTTTTCTCTATTTTATTAATGTACATTTGGGATCTTATAAAACGACTCTTAAATTTTGAAAAGATTTTTTCTATTAAAAAAATTGCGAAATTCTTCTTTTTTTCTCTTTAATTTTATTTAATAACGTTTGTTTTTCTAATACAATAATCCAATTTTTTTACTTATTTTGCCAGGAAAGTTATTATTACGCTTTAAGATTAAAATTATAACAAATAATTTTAAGTTTCTTGATTTTTTTTGTTACAATCCCCTCCAAAACCCTTGACTAAGTCTTAGACACTTAGAAGTGCTTTATTAAAATAAAAAGATTTGTTGCTTGATCACGTGACTTGATGTAAAGTTGTCAAATTATTTGATAACTTTAACATATCATATCTTTATCTAAAAAATTTTGAAGCAAATTTTTAAAGAAAGTTCGACTATATTTTTATTGAAGAAGACTTGCAGTCGTACCTAAAGCCAGATTTCTATTATATAATAAAAAATACACTTAAAAAACTTGAAATATTTACTTTAGATGGATCTCAAAATTTTTGAACATTAATTTAATTATTTTTAAAACTAGTAATTTTATGCAAAATATATGTGGCGTTGTTTTTTTTAATAAATTACATATTTTTAAAATAGACCTCGTTAATTTAAAGAATGGTTTTAATTTTAGTCTAAACATAAAGCTTGAGAGCAAAGGATATACAGTCAACCCTCTTTAATCTGAACAACAATTAAATTCTAGGTCGCAGTTTAAACTACTACTACTACTTAGTACACTTTAATTTTTAAGATTTTAATATTATCTACTCTTAAAAATATAAAAATGACTCCCGTAAACTTTCAAATATGTACCATGGCATATGAAATTTGTTATCGTTTGATATTTTAGCGTTATTTTTACATTTTATTAAAACGAAAGTGAGTAAAGGGAATAGTCAAACAAATACCGTAAACCCTTGCGCTGTATTGATTGGTTAATTTTTTTTTAACCAATCAAATTGCTGAATCGGGTACATCCCGAAAATTTGGGTTTAAGTGCATGCAATACCGCGCAAGGTTATACGGTAAGTGCTTTTTCTTGGAAATTCATACAGAATTTCTACCTAAAAAAACACTTTTCGAAATAAAATTGTCGAAATCGTTAAAAATCAAATACAAGTATTGTCGTCTCTCTAAAGATTTTCTTTAAAAATTACCTCTTAATTCAATCAAAATTTTATTTAAAAAATACCGATTCAATTTCATTTTTTTTATCTATGAAAGTCAACTAGGATCGACTTGAAATCTTAAAAGTTCATTCTATTCCAGTAGTTTATCTTAAAAAATGATTTTAATCGATTAAGTCGAAATTATTTTTATTACAGATTTTTAACGCTGATTTTTTATTTTTACTTAAAAGAGCGTTTCAGACAATCCACATTGCATTTATTTTACTTTTTTTTATAAACCAAGTTTAACTAAATGATCATTGTCCTAAATAAGATTGTCAGATACTCGACCAATATATTGGTTTGTGTTTATTTTTTTTGATATTGTTTACGAATATTTAAAATCACTTTTAAAAAATTCAAGAGATATTAGAATGCACTAGTTAATACAATACTGGTCTTTCACATGTTCCCAAAATGAACGTTCATGAACGTTCACGAACGTTCATCCGATTTTTGAACGTTCATGAACGTTCATGAATGTTCACGAACGTTCATGAACGTTCCTGGTCATTATATGAACGTTCACGAACGTTCATTTTTTAAGAATGGGAAAATCGTTTTTAAGCCAAAAAAAAGTTGATTGAAACTTTTAAAACTTTTTATGAATTAATTTAATGAATTTGTTAAATTATTTATCAAAAATGTAATTTTAGTTGACCTTACCTAGAAATAAATTGTCTTTTTTCCTTATCTTTTTAGAAGATTTTTCTACTTACTCAATAGTCCAAATTTAAAAATAAACAATAATTATTAAATTCAATTAGCGAAGTTATCATATTAGTCACTCTTAAAAAAAATTCTAGGAAGGAAGAAACAACTTGAAACTTTTCTTAATTCCTAAAAAACATCTCATTTTATTAAAAAATGAATCGATTAAATAGACAAACTGATCTTTAATTTTGTTTTTGGAAAATAATATAAAAAATTCATAAAATTAATTCATAAAAAGTTTTAAACGTTACAATCAACTTTTTTTTGGCTTAAAAACGATTTTCCCATTCTTAAAAAATGAACGTTCGTGAACGTTCATATAATGACCAGGAACGCTCATGAACGTTCGTGAACATTCATGAACGTTCATGAACGTTCAAAAATCGGATGAACGTTCGTGAACGTTCATGAACGTTCATTTTGGGAACATGTGAAAGACCAGTATTGTATGACATTGAATATTAGTCAACGACTCTAATAATCAAAAAATTATATACTTGACTCACCGTAAGTCCTTGCTCATGATTAAATTTAATAAAAGTAGAAATTCGAGTATTATTGCATTTAATCTGGCGATTTTTGGGTATAATTGCACAGCTATTTGTTAAGAATTTAGATAGCAAACGAATTGAATTACTTAGAAATGGTTCTAGAAAAAAAGAAAATTATTTAATAATTTTTTTGGCGCTCTTTTTTAGTTAGGTGTAAATGTTCAATTTACCATGCAATATCAGTCATTTTTTTTATACAATTTTTCATGTTATTGTAAAAGATCGAAAAAAATTTTTCCAATTTCAATAACTTAACGGGATTGTTTGGATCTTAATCAGGGATAGGAATCAGTATGAATTCTTAAGTATAAGTAATTAAAATAATTTGGCGAATTTTAAGTTTAAGTATAACTAAAAGCTTATAATTGACAAAAAACTTAAATATTTTACCCTAAAACTTAATTAATTAATTTAAGTAAAATAATTTTGTTGATTCTCATCAAATCTGACTCATCAAAGCTTACATTGATATTAGAAATACTGTATACAAATTATCTAATTACTTCAAATAAATGTAACCAAAAATACAAGAAAGAAATTTGATACTATTTATTCGATATTTTTTGACCGTTACTATAAAAAAAAATTTAATTTTTTTTTGAACGATATACGATCAAGAAATACTATTACAAGTCCTTATTTAAATCTGGTAAAGTATGTATGTTTTCTTTTTCTAGAAAATTACGCCTTTAGAAAAGATAGAAAAGATAAATCTATCAAAGTTTAAGACTAAAATCTTTTATTTCAAAAAGGAAAGTTTCTTTCTTTAATAAATTTGTATTTACCGCTTTATTTTTTAGATTTTTTTTTAGAAAATTAAATTTTAATCAATCCCTTTTTTTGTCGGTACTCTGATTTTTTTAATAAAATTTATTTTATTTTTTGAGAAATAAATTTACTTTCGGATGACCATTTGAGATTAAACGGAATTCATCAAAAAATCATTAAAATTTTCTAAGTACTTGTGCAAGTACTTGCGTAAGTATTCAAATTTTAACTATAAGTACAAGTATTTGGACTTTTAATTATTAAGTATTTAAATTTTGTATTTTTGTTAAGTACTTAAGTAAGTACTTAAGCTTCAGTACTTATTCCTATCCCTGATCTTAATATTATTCTTATTAATTTCATTTAAAAAATATTTTTCTGGTTTATGTCCATCAGATTTGTTAAGAGTGATTTGGGGTCTCAATTACTGAATGGGCTCTACGTCAAACTATTGCTTTTTTTAATGTAAAAAACACTACTCAGACTAAAAAACACACAAGCTTATTATAAAAATTTATTTAAACTCAATTGAAAATTATCAAGCGAATAAAAAGTTAATTTGACAGTTAAAAAACATATTTTTTTTATAAAATTTTATAATTAAATTCTAATGATAATTGTTAAAGATTTTTAGTAGAAAAAAACTGATTAATCGTATGCCGCTGAACTAAAAACAGGCAGATTGTTGCCAATTTGAAATATTAAGTCGAAAAAAAAATTGAAAAAGGGAAATAAACAAAAAAATTTACTTGAAAATAATTGAGGCTGATGTATTGAAGAGGCGAAAAAAAATTCAACAATTGAATAAGTAGAAAATTTTCTTTAAAATTTTTTTCCGATCAAATAATTTAATTTTTTAAAGAATTTTTTTTTTAATTTTTACTCGAAATTTTTTACTGTAAAAACCTTTTTTTCGTAAGGTATGTTTCTTCAAAATTAATTTTTTTCTAAGATTATGAGTTTTTATTTAAATAACTAAATTGTCAAAAATAAAAGATAACTTTGACAAAAAAGAATTAGCATTTTATGTAGCCTTATATTATTTTTTAAAAATTATGTTTTTGCTTTAAAAATAAATAAAATAAAGAATGACGGCCAAGGAACTCTTTGGTAAATTCAAGCTGAATTATTTTCTCTGCATACTCCAAAAATTACAGATTTTCCATCTGCAAAAATACATGAATCTAAGGCTTTTATTCTTGAATATTCAAATTTTATCAAAATAATAAAACAAAAATTATGGTTTTTTAATGTTGGCTTCCGGATAAAATGAGAAAAAAAGCAGCCATTTTGGCCTGGAGCTTTTAGGTATATGAACTTAATTCTAAGGGAAAATAATAACTTTATAATAAACTAACACATTATTTTTAAAATATACTTCAAAATCGTAGTTCTTAGTGAAGAAAGTTTTAGACCTGATAGCCATCTCTAGATTGCTGTTTTGAATAAAAATTTAAATTAAGTTAGGTTTTTTTCTAGGAGTTTTCCCAAAGGAAAATATTTGCACTCTTTAATTTTTTCGCTATTTACATTTTTTTTATATTAAACAATATTCAAGTAATTTAATTTAGGTAAATTTGATTTTAATCAAAACCATTTCAAAAAGTCTAGGAAAAATAGCACTTAATTTTTTTTAATTTTTAGCATGTGAAATGCATGTGTGAATGTAATTTTACGCATGTCTCATGTTTTTTTAAGAGACTGGGTAACGTAACACAAGTTAATTTTTGACAATTTATAATTTTAAATGGTGAAAATTACGGTTGACGTCAAATTTTCAGGTTTTTATATAAACAAATTGAACGCTAAAGAACGCGTGGGTTTATACCCGAAGTTGCATATAAGGTGCATGTAACCGAAAAGAACTCTCCCATTTTAAAATTTTATTTTTAATGTTGCGGCGGGATAAGTTCCTGACTTCGGGTTCTAAAACTGAGTTTAAACTAAGTTTTATTTTATACCAATGGCTAATTAACTGAAGAATTTAATTAAATCCGGGGTTTAAATACAAAATTAGAGTAAAATATCAAAAATATTTAAATAAATTTAAATTAATTGTAAACGCGGGGTCTACATTCAAAATAGAATTAATATAAACTATTTGAAATCGGATATAAGTGAGGCACTTTAAAATGAGTTTTGGACTTAAGAAAGACATAATTGAATGTTAACTAAAAGTAAAAACGGAAAAAGATTCAGATTCAGAGTTGAGTCTTCTAAAATTGTAGGAACCCCTATATCTTCTTGGTTTATATGACGTATGTATGAAATGGTTCATTTTTGTGAAAATTCTTTATTTAAAATAGACCGAGAAATATATTTTTTTCGTTATAAAAAAAAAGAAAATAAATAAAAATTCTAATCCAACAATTCGTTGTCTTCTAAATATCCTAATGAATGAGAATCTTCTTCATCGCTATCCACATATTGTTGACGAGAACTTTTCGCCCTTGTACTCGACTCTGAAGGCATTCCGTTTGAGGTCAACATTCGCATTAAATTTGCTTAAAACAATTTCAAAATCAAATCATAGAAGCAAAATGAAACATTTTAAAAGACTTACAGAAAATTCCGCCCGATTCTTTCTTTACTGGTTTAACATCAAAAAAAAACTCATCAATTTTTTCTAGATACTAAAAAATTTTTAAAAAAAAATTTAACAGCAAAATAAATTGTTTTATTTTAAAAAATTTACCATCTGAAACGATGAGTCTATCTCAACAAATGGTTTATAAGCCTTCAAAATTTCTTTATATTCTTTATATTTTTTCCTAAATGAATTTTAATAAAATGAAATTTAAAAAAAAATATTTTTAATTTTTTTTTACTCTTTTATGGTGACAATGAGAAAATACATAAAATTCAATAACGGTGATTCATAAAAATTTTCAAAATTTTTACACTTATTAATTTGTGGATGATTTTCGGTATACACGTGAAATAATTCCTCGGCTGATTTTAAATTTCTTAATGTTAAAAATTGAAATACACCCTGAGCTAGAAATAAATCATATTCAGATGGATAGCCAAAATTCAAATGACATTGTATGATCATAAAAGCGAAAGATTTGGCATCTAAAGAATGCAAAAAATGGTATCTAGCTTGTACATAATTACGCTCTTTCCAATAATTAAAAGCAAAATCATTGTGTATATCATAATGACCAAAGACACTTTGATAATTTAAATGAACACTTAGCTCATTGTTAACATCTAATTTATTCTTTACGAATAAACTACTCGACCATTTAAGAACAGCTACGCTAAATTCAGTTCTTTCTTCGTCATTTGATGAACGACATTTACCTAAATACTCATGAATAAATTTTATTTGATTCCTTAATTTCGAATCTAATTCAGCTCTAGATGACTTTTTAAGCGTTTCTAAAAATGCTTTGGCCAAATCATATGCACATTGCAACTTTATAAAAAAAATCAAAAATTTAAGATAATGCTAAAAAACTAGTGGTTCTAATGATAAGGAAGCGTCAGTCTTAGTTTTTTTCAAAATTTCTGCTTGACGTTACATTTATAATAGAGCCACTATAGGTTTATTTTAGACTTAAAATTACTGATTTTTTATCAGCGAAAAAAATTATTCCATTAAATAAAATACTTAAACCATCATCAGATAAGTTATTATTCATACAGCTTTAAAAAATAAAAAAAATAAGACTTTTAGTGTTAGATTGTAAAAGAGGTGAATTAAAGGTAATACCGAAAATGAATAGTTTTATAAAGTTGATCTGCCTCGTACAAGTTTTCGTTATTAACGACCATTTTAAGACGTTCGTAGAGTTTTTTAGAGCTTTTGAAAATATCTAATTTTTCAAGCTGATCAATAGTGTAGTCTTTAAGAAAGTTTGTACGTGTTTCATCGTCATTTTGAACTATATTTTTAAAATAATTTGTTAGATTTTGAATTTTTTCCGATGACATTTTTTCAATTTATTTTTTAAAAATAATTTATAAATGAAAAAAAAATTTAATTTTGTAAATAAAATTATCTCTTAAAATCGAAATTCGAATTATTTATTTCGAAGTTCATTATAGGAAAATAAAAGAAAAAATATTTCAAATATTCATTTATATATTAATGTGTAGTTAATATTTGCAAGAGTTGAACCATTTTTTTTAATAAATAGAGCAAAATTATTACAATTTTAATTTCAAGAAAAATTCTAGCTTAACAAAATTTTTATTTTGTTCATGTCTTTCATTAAGGCTACATTTAAAATCTAGTAGATTTTTAAACAACAAAAAAATAACAAGGTTGTAAAATGCGCACCGAAAAATTCAGAAAAAACTAAAATTTTGCCTAAACCAAAATCCATTATAAATAAAATAAGTGAAGAATATATGAATTCGATTGGACGATATAAAATCGACGATTAATCGAGCTAAGTTCAAAAAAAAATTGAAGATCGTTGATCATAAAAAATTCATAATCGCTGCTACACTAATTTAAACAGCCCCATGTAAGATGATGTCCCTAAAGTATGGAAACATAATTGCGGAATACGGAATTCCGTTTACCGAATTTTACGGAATTTTTTCGACTTTTTTTCCGCACGAAGGCTACTAAAATGCGGAATTTCCGTAGTTTAGTAGATTATTTTTAGTCTGCGGAATTTCATTTACGGAATTAACGGAATACCTTTTATGCCATAAATTTTCATTAATTTGTCAAATAGTTCGGTTACGATTAGTCATTACTTGTACTTTTACCGTTCCCGTAAAAGAGAAATTTTTTCTTTAAAAAGCTTATTTGGTGAACCATGCTAAAATATTTCAAGAAATTGTAATATAGAATCAATAGCGCTAACAGCTTTACTAGTGCATTTGGGTGGCTAGTCAAATGTTGGCTACTGTATTCGTTTCTCTGAACATAACAAAATAACTCTTTTTCTTTTTTTTTAAAACATTTATCGGAACTCTAGAAAATTTAGAACACCACTGGAGCTAATTGAAGTGTCGTAGTAAAAAGCTTAGTTTCATATAAGCTAAATATAAAAGAAAACTAAGCTGGGTCTCCCACGTTATGTGACCGAGAAATATGTGACCAATATCACTTTGCTCATTTGGTGACCAGCACTGGTCACATTTATGTGATCAAGGAAATAGGTGATCAATCAATGGTCACATAAAAGGGACATGGCTGACAAAATGAATAAGAATGGTCACTAAATGATTAAACACTTTATAATTTTTTAATATTTAACATATAAAAGTAAATATTTTTTTAACTTCTTATGTGTAAATGCTTAAAAAATATAACAAAATGAAACAGTAAATTTGAACAAAACAAGTTTTTCAGTAAAATTTATCTTAGAGGGGAAAAAATAATGTCTGAAGATTTTAAAACTGTTCACATAATTAATAAAATTGGTCGCGAAATGATGTTGTTGATTGGTCACATATTTAAATTTCAATTCAAACTTATTAAAATACTGATCACCTATTTATTTGGTCACATAAATGTTACCAGTGCTGGTCACCAAATGAGCAAAGTGATATAGGTAACATATTTTGTGACCACTTGGTCACATAGCATGGTAGTCCCACTAAGCTTTACTTTCTAATTGTTTGTGGTTTTCTTACAGACATCAAGTTGTTTAAAACAACTCTTTAAGTCATTACCCGGTCCTCTCAAAATACTTCACAAATAATTTTAATTCTGGTGCACTATATTAATTAAATCCAATACTATGAATTTAATAAAATTAGTCGTAAAATTTCCATAAATTCAAATTGTGTAATTTCGTTAAACTTAAAATAATGTAGAAATTTGTTGACTTTTTTTATCAAAAAAAAATCCGTGATCTCTACCTAAATAGTGGTCAGTTTTTTCAAAAAAAAAACAGATATCAACGTTTTAGTAATAGCTTTTTAGGGCGATTGATAATACTAGAAAATAAATCTCGATGTTTCTTTTTGATTTTTTAGAAAAATTAATGAAAATGTATGGAAAAAAAGGTATTCCGTTAATTCCCTAAATGAAATTCTGCAGACTAAAAATAATCTACTAAACTACGGAAATTCCGCATTTTAGTAGCCTTCGTGCGGAAAAAAAGTCGAAAAAATTCCG
>NTPY01000159.1:492970-503965 GCA_002922825.1 Brachionus calyciflorus | reverse complement strand
GTTTCAAAATGTTGATCCATTCAAAAAGGACGACTTTTTAAATTTGAAATAAAGAAAAAATTCATTCCGTTCTCTTTCTTTTTGTCAATACTGTAAATGGTTTACAATAAGATATTTCATTTAATTCAGCTTTTAATAGTGATTTTTTTGAGTTCTTAAACTTCAGAAACTAGAAGGCAACCAGTGTCCATTTAGTCATATTACTATCATTAAAAGACTAAGATGTCTTATCTTTTTACCCTTCATTCATTATGGGTCTTCACTTATTTTAATGTACCATTCTTTTGAACTAAGGTAGAATCAAAAAATCTAGATTTATTTTTCGAAAGTGATTATTTCTTTGCTACTTTCTGTCGATTATGTTAAAATTTTATCGAATCCAAAATAAGACGATAATATCGAAAAAGCCTAAATCGATAATCAACCCTACTTACAAGTCTTAAAGATATAAAGAATATGATTTGAATAAAGTGCGCCTCTATGTTCTTTAAACATCTCCTATGTGTTCCACGAGGGCTTCTGTAGTAACAGAATTAAACGAAAAAAAATGACAAATTTAATTTATTAGAATAATAAACAAATTTTAAAAAATAAAAATAAATCAGATACTAAAAAAAGAAAGTAAACAATATGAGTGTTTAACAAAGTTTTTTTTTTTAAACTAAAATTTACTTTTATTAAATCAATCAAAAAAAAAACATAAAATTTTTTTTAAATAAATAAAAAGCAAAAAAAAAAATAAGGAAGACAATTTTAAACTTTTTTGGCGAAACAAAAAAAAATGCACCAAAAACCAAAGCCTAAAATTAAAGTTCAGTTTAGGAAAAAAATTTTTTTTTTTACAAACAAACAATATTTTAGTTGAGAGTATAATCTTAAAATTAATCAAAGTTTTTAAAACAAACAAACAAAAAACCTATAAAATTTAAATTTTTAAAATAACCGGAAATGTGATGACTTAATAATTTAATAATAATAATAAGGCGTATTTTTTTTTTTATAAAATAATTGAGCAAAATTTTTTCTTGGTCGGCAACTAATGCTTCAACTCATTTCTTACTTGACCAACTTGAATTTGTTCTTGTAAACTAATTAAAAAATTAAGGGAACTATTTAAAAAAAACAAAAAAGAAAAAAAATATTTCTTAAAAATCTTACTATTTGAGCAATGACGAATTATCATCAAGGACCTTTTCCATTTCAGCCGCTTGTAATTTAAAGTCTCTTATAGTGTTTACTAAAGAATCAACACTAATGTTACTATATCGACTATTATTGTTAATATCATCACGTTCATTAGTATTTCTCGAATCAATTGAATCTCCTTTTGAACAACTTGATGAAAGAGTTGCTGCTGGTGTGACTGGAGAATAGTTGATTGGTTTTACAATTGAACTATTCGAATTTTCATTACTTTTAATAATAATTAATTCTAAAATGTTATTAATTTTAGAGTCCAAAGAAGCGTCGATTCTGTCGAATGGTGCTGTTATAGCTTTGTCACATTCGATTAATTTTTGATGTACACTCATGATGTCATTGTGTAATTTGATTAAATCACTCATCCATTTTTCAAATCTCAAATAAAAATCATAAAATTGTACTATGATTACTTCTTGATAGAGTTTGACGGCCTCGTCTCTAGTTCGAATTATGTTATTTATTTTAAATTCAGTAAATTTGCTCTTTTCAAATCGTTCTTGATCAGATCTATAGCGAAATTCTTTCTTTTTTTGTAGGAAATCATCGTGGATTTTTTTGGCTGTACTAGCATAGGCGTCGGCTTCGCTTCGCCATTTGCATGTCAATGAAGAATTTTGTACTAAAAATTCCAAATTTTCGTTTTCGCCAATTTTGTCGGTTAAATAGTTTATTTCGGATTCATAAATTGAAATTTCATCTTTATACTTAAAAAAAAACATTGAAAATTATTCAATAGTTTTTAATATTGTTTCATCGAAGATAATGATTAAAAGAAATTAGGCTTTATGTAATGTAATAACGCTAATAAGTTAAGTTCAATTCGTTCAACTTTCAATCTGCCTAAAAATAGTAGTACTTGAGCTTAAAGCAAAAGTCTAAAAATAACAGAAATGTTATTTTTAATTGGGATTTAGAGACCGATTTTGGTAATTATATTAAAATTAACCTGTAATATGGTTTAAATTTAAGAAATTGAAAACACTCGATAGATCCAGCGATTGCCTCCAAAAAGTGGCATTACCATTACCGTTACCAAAAAAATATTTTTTTTCAAATTTTTTTCTATTTTTTTTTAATTTTTTTTACCAAAAAAAATTTTATAAATATTTAAAATATTTTAAAATAATTAGAAAAAAATTACCATTACCGTTACCAAAAAAAATATTTTTTTTAAACATTTCTTTCCGGGATAAATATTTTTTTGGTAACGGTAATGGAAATGACACCTTTCGGAGGCAAGTTCTGTATACCATAGTACAAATCTGAAATTTTAGATTTTTAGCAACGATTTTATTATTGCAATTAAGTATTAGGTCTTATGGCTTAAAAAAATGGAGTGGTATAATTTTGAAAGTTTACCGGTACAACTATCGAGTGATTACGGTAATGGAAAAGCTAAAATAATGTTATGATTCCTTAGTAAATTCTTTTTGTATCTAGATAAAAATGACTTTAAACTTTGTTATACCCGTCTAACGAGTTTGTTGGTAATTTTTAGTTTTTGGTTTTTTCTTCGAAATAATAAATTAAATAATTTTAAAATTAAAAAAACGGATGAAAAAAACGAATATTTAAAAATGCCGAAAAAATTGATGCATCACAAATATACATAGTTTTTTTTACAACCAATTATCGCCTTATCTATAGAAATTAATCGAAATTTTCATAGCTTAAATAACGCTTGAACTGATTGAGAATTTAAAATTATTGAGTTTTTTGAAAGGATATTTAGGAAATGGACAAAAATATATTGAAAATCAGCTAAACTATTCAAAAAAAAAAAATTTCTCCACTTATCGAGAAAACCTTTTTGAACTCTGTTTTTAGTTTAAAGAAATTTTTGGCTTACTTTTTTTAGATCATTTTTAATGTCCAAATAGGAGCAATCATTTTGTGTTGTTTTCAGAGTAAGATTTAATTTGTATAAACAATCGTCAAGTTTGTCCATAATTCCAATCTTGGTTTCTAAACTTTTAATAGTTGACTTGAAATTATGAAGTAAATTTTGATTCTTCAATTTCATTTCGGGCATGTAAGATTTAAAAGCTATTGCTGACAACTTGAGAAGCTCTATAATTGTTGTCACTAAATAAATTTCTCTCTTAATATAAAATATAGAACCACACGTTTCTTTGGACCATGCTATGATTTCAGCTGTTTGTGTCGGATTTTGTTTACATCTTATATTTGGGACTTAATTTAAAAAAAAAATAAATAAAAATCTAAAAATTTTTAATTTTTATTTAGACTTACTTGATTTAATAATTTCCAAATTGTCACCACTTAAACTTCCACTTAAGGAGAACAAAATACATGGATGCTCTTTGTCCATTATTGGATATGTTTCAATAGTTTGACTATCGTTTACTAACGAGTCTACTAGCAAATTGTTATAAATAATCAATTGAGAACTTTGTTCAATTTTAGTCTCAATTTGAATTTTTCGTTTTAAATCAGCTAGTTTTTCATGTTTTTCAAATGGAAGCTCAATAATTTGACAAGTGTCCAAACTCATTACATTGATAAATGTTAAGTTGTAAATGTGACAAGAAATTTCAAAAAATTTCTCAAAAGATAACATCAAGTCATAATTATTTTCCATTAAACCAGCCAACATTGGAATTAATAACTCTTGTAATTTTCTTTAAAAAAATTAAATTTTATGCAAAAAAAAAATTTAATTTTTATTTTATTTGATTACTTTGATAATTGACATGTTTCTGGTAGCTTATTTGAATATTCAATTTGACCATCAATTTGACTTTGAACACCTGAGATAAAACCTGATGGCTTATCCTTTGTAATTTTGATCCTAGTTTAAATAAAATTAGCTCATATAGAAATTAAAAGACAAATAGGGTTTCGGATTATTACATAGTTTCTCTATTGTGTCTTCCACCTATGGGTCTAAATGGTAGCATACCAGTAGCAACATGATATAAAGTAACACCTGTACTCCATAAATCAATACCAGCACGGAATGAACGCTGAACATTTCTGTTTATTAAGGCACGTTCGTAAACATCTTTTTATTTAAGAAAAAAAAATTAGTTCTAATGAATATTAAGGATTTTTTCAAAATGAAATTCACCTGGAAAAAGATACTCCTCAGTACCACAAATAGAAGTAAATTGATCATCTTCCATTTCGACTTGACGAGCAGCACCAAAATCAGAAAGTTTATAAACATGTTCACCAGTAGGCAAAATTTGAAGCAATATATTATTTGGTTTGATATCACGGTGAACAATTTTAAGCTTGTGTAATTCGTTCATACCACATGCTTTAAATTAACAACAAAAATAAAAAAAAACTGTCAAGTCATTATATTCAGGTCTTACTTATGTGTTTAAGAACAAGTAAAAATTCTTTTTGCTGAAGACCATATATATTTTCAGGCTCTTCAATTAGAGTAGCTAAACTACCACCATTACAGTATTCCATAACAATTAATCTTAATGAATATCTTTGTGGTGACTTTGAAAGAATTACACTTTAATAAATATAGCATAACCGAACTTGAAGAAAAAAAAACTAATTTTACATTTTGTTCATCCTTGTCAATTAACTTGACTACATTTTCATGATTTATTTTATGCAATAAATCAAGTTCACGTGATTGTATTGCGTTCGATCTTAATTTAGCTTGATCATTGAACACTTTAACAGCAACATAACTACCAGAATCCTTATTTTAAAAAAGTTAATTTGAATTCAAAATTTTAAATAAGCATTTTTTTTTGTTACTTGACAGATGGCTTTGTAAACAAGAGAGGTAGCGCCAGCACCTATTACATCAGTTCTACCCCAAACGTAATTTTTGAAACTTGCGGGATTTTCATCTGTCATTTTTTCTTTTTTTTTCTATTTCTTTCAAATACACTTAGTCTAAGAACGAAATTTAAAAAATTATCAAGAATAGTCAAAATTTCAACTTAATTTTTTTTTTTTGTTCAATTTTGGAAAAGTTTGCTTTATGTCGAAACGTGTTTAACAATTAAAAGCGAGAGAGAGAGAGAGTTTGAAAGAGAAAAATTTTTTAAAAATTAGCATAAAAAATTTGAAAGCTGGCTTTAAGAAAATGTTTTAAGAAATGCTTTTTCTGAATCATTTTTTGGTGGCTAAGTAACTCCTAGTCAAAAAAGAGACAACTTATTTCAAATGTGAGTTTTGAAATAAAAAGAAAGAAAGAGAGAGAGAGAAAAGAGAGAGCTTAGCTTTAGAGAACGGTTTTTGTTTTTTATTTTTAACTCTCGGCAACATGTAATTTCATTCTGTCTAAAACTAATTTGTACATAAGAAAAAAATTTTGATGTTTTATTTTAAATTTAGCTTTCAAAATTAAATCAAAATTTTAACAACAGGACCAAGTTTACATAAAATTAATTCGATTACTAATCAAGGTAAAGGAGTAGTGTATGGTTTGAATTAATTTTCATTTCATATGCTCAATAGTCTACTAGTTTCGAGTCTAAATTGGCATTTAAATCAAGGTTTTTTATTAAAGACAAGATTTTTAAGATTTAAATTTATGGGTGGTTGGTGCAGCAACAATATTTAGGGCATTTTAAATTGATGAACTTAGATTCCCTTGATCAAAATGGTAAGCTTTAGCTAAGAGATTAAAAAATTCAAGTAAATTCCGATGATAGAGTTATATTCCATACCAGACTAGAATTTTATTATTTTGAGAAAAAGAAATTTAAAAAAAAACCTTGAATTTTTTAGACAAAAGTATGGTGAATTACTTAGACTAAAACTTAAAAGTAATTACTAGTAGTACTCTATTGATCTTTAACAATTATCTTGATTTGTTCGTCTTTATCCAAACATCAAGCTTCCCTTTGAAACTTTTGACATTGTTTGCATTGATTAGTTCTTCTAAAAGTCGATTCAAATAATATTTTATAATTTCAAAGGAAATTTATTTAATAAAAGGAATCTTTTTAAATATTTTAGATGTTGAATTTTAAATTCTTTTATTTTGAGAATCAAAAAGCAATACTCAAATCTAAGATCGTGCGATAAATTTTAAATTTTAACTTTAAAACTGCCAATCTAAGAAAAAAATTTTATGAATTGTAATACCATTTATCGACAATTTACGGCAATTAACATAAATTTGATTAAAATTCCAGTACTCCATAAAACTCCGATCCTTAATTTTCAGATTAAATATGACAAACATCCGAGAGAATGGTATCAATCGATAGATCTTGATCTGCACTAACGTATTATCCTGTTAGATTTTGCAGCATCATATTTTTTATTTTTTGATAAGTTGAATATTAAACAGTCGAGTCAAATAATTCGCTACAACGCGAATCCCTGGGTTTTAATACTGCATTATCTAGCAGTAATCTTGGTCCTTCACTGTCCTTTTATCAGGCAGACGAACAGAACCACACACGGATGGTTTTTTTAAACGCTAAAAGAATTCTTTTTTTTTTAAATTCATAGATTTTTCACAGTTGAGTGATAATGATTTGTATAAAATTTTAGTCTTGTACTCTAATTAGTTAACTCTAATTTTATGGGTTTTTTTTTCTAGTACTTCTCTGGAACTTTTAAGTAAAATTTTTTCACCAAGATACATATGAGCTTAGTGTCTCAAACCTTAACCTTTTTAATAGCTGATGAAACTTAAGGCTTTATAATTTTTCATAAACTTCAAATTCAGAGCTTTCGATTAATATTTCCAGTTAAGCAAAGTATTTAAAAAACGATACATAACTGAGCGTAGTGAGAAAAAAGGAAAAGTAAATGAAAAACTGGTGACGAGTTGATATTTTTTTAAGTTTTTCTTAAAAATAATTATTTTAAAACAAAATTACTAAAATTATTTAACTAAAGGGTGTTCAATAAAGGTTGTCGCTTTTATGTTTTTTTTAATAAAATATTTTATATAAATCCGAGTCTTTTGAAATTTTATACATTTGCTCAAAGGACCTTTATGTTCACAAACAAGTAAAGAGTGGCCACCTCCTATGTGTCACCTTTTTATTAATTATATTAACTTGACCCCTAATTAAAATAGTAAATGTCCTCTCATGTAATGAACTAAAAGATTTAATTTTTATTAACAAGGGAATACGGTAAATAAAAACATTAAAAACCGAGTTGGAATATATAAGCTTCCTGATACGCAATCAAAATTATCAAAATATTAATAAAGATTTTTAGATTTAACTTTTTAACAAAACATCATAAAAAGGTCCTTTGAACAAATGTATAAAATTTCAAAAGACTCGGATTTACAGAAAATATTTTATCAAAAAAAACCAAAAAGCGACAACCCTTATTGAATCCCCGTTATTTAAAAATTTTTTTATAAAATTCGTTAGTTATAAAATAGAAAGATATTGTGATTTTTGAAATTTTTAACTTAAACAGTCTTGTGATTTTTCAATTCAAAACTTCAAAATTAAAAAACTTAAAAAACTTTGTGTCATATTTTTTTCAAATTAAAAAATTATTAATAACTTTCCAAAAAAGCAATGAATATTCTAGTTTTCAATAAATTAAAAGTAAAATTGAGTAATTATTAAGAAGAAAAAAAAATTAAATTGAATCTATTCTCAAATTGTAAATTTGATTAATCTTAACAAGCAAACAAAAGATTCTTAAATTCTATTGTTAAACTCGATTTTCTATTTTTTTACTAAACAGACATCAAATCTATTTTGAAGCTTTGACAATTAGATATAGTCGAACAAAAAAAAATCTTGAGTGTTTATTTATTTTTTCTATGCAAATTAAGAAATTCAATGTTGAATAATTTTTAATTAGGAATAGAGCTAAGAAAATTATGCAAATATAATTATATCGACAAAATTGGAAAATTTATCCTTTAAGATACTTTGATATAAATATGGAGGTAGAAATGGTAAGAAAAAGCAAGCAAGCAATCAATTCTAATTTCTTTAAAAAAATTTTATAATTTAAAATAATTTAATAACATCAAAATGGCCTGTGGTTTATCTTCATTCGCTGCTTCCCCATTATCTTCATGGGCTGCTCCAGCTTTGGCCGTCCCAGCCTTAGCTACTCCATTTGCTGCTTCACCATGTGCTGCTAGATTACCAGCTCCAGCTTTTGCTGCTGCTCCATTGACATCATGGGCTGCTCCAATTGCTGCTTCACCATGTGCCGCTAGATTCCCAGCTTTTGCCGCTGCTCCAGCTTTTGCCGCTGCTCCAGCTTTTGCTGCTGCTCCAGCTTTCGCTGCTGCTCCATTGACATCATGGGCTGCTCCAATTGCTGCTTCACCATGCGCTTCGCCATGTGCCGCTAGATTCCCAGCTTTTGCTGCTGCTCCAATTGCTGCTTCACCATGCGCTTCACCATGTGCCGCTAGATTCCCAGCTTTCGCTGCTGCTCCAGCTTTTGCCGCTGCTCCAGCTTTTGCCGCTGCTCCAGCTTTTGCCGCTGCTCCAGCTTTTGCTGCTGCTCCATTAGTTGCTCCATTAGCTCTCCCAGCTTTGGCTTCACCATGTGCTCCTCGATGCCGTTCACCATGTGCTTCACCATGCGGTTTAAGACAATTCTATTAAACTATTATTACCAGCCATAATATAAAAAAGAATGTTACATCTAAGATTCTTTAATTTATAAACCATATAATCTATCAAAGCCTTGACAAAATTAATTTTTTGAAAGTAAAAACTGATTTTAAGTGTGACATATGGAATGGAATCAAGTTTAAAATAAATGAATAGGTTAAATGCGCATTGGCTTGTTCATATTAAATGATTTATTTCAGAGTCTTACTTAAACATGTTTTTCGTTTAGATTAGAATATTCAAAAGGTTAATTTTTTAGAGGCTTTAGTTGATTTTGTTTTCGTAAAAAAAAAATTAGAAAAAAAAAATTTACAATTGACTTAGTTGGAGGCTAGAATTAGAAATAGGTTCAAAAAATACAATTTAGAATTTAATTTGTATTAGATGAATAATTTCAATTTTATGCTTCTCATAGATGATTGTAAATTAAAAAAAAATTAAAATTAATAAAATTAAAAAACAACAGATTTTTTTTTTCAACCAAACCATTTCCCAACTATCTATCGAATCTACTGGTAAGAAATTAATGATAATTACCATAACCCACATTAACAGCTTCTAAAAGTTCAAAGCTTGTGTCAGTCCCACTTCGAATGACCAATTTAACCTAACCTTACCGATCAATTAATTCTAAATTTAATTATTAGACATAAAAAACTCATAAGATCAATAGATTTTTTAAATATAATTAATTGTGTGTGTCAGAAAGTTTGGGAAAATAGAACCTAGATATCAAAATAATAGTTTCCTTTATTGTTGCTTAGTTTATTACTCTATTTTTTATACTTTTTGCAGAGAAAACCATTTCGGACTAAGTTCATGTGAAACAAAATCTGTAAATTTTTTTGCTAAAAAATCAAATTTTAGCAAAAATTTTTATGAATTAAAAATTAAACTATAAAAAAGAGTCTAAGGATAAAAAAGGATTGAAAGTGTTAATATTTTGCATATTCACAAAAGTTTTGTTAATTTATACAATGTTTTCAAAAAAAAAACATACGGGGAAAAAATAACAATTTATTTTAATTCCTAAAACTGAAAAGTAAAGATCGTTTTCGGCTCTTCTTTCTTCTATCTGTTCAAATAGAAGTACTACATTTCTCGCAAATTAACCGCACACTCGAACCCGTACCGTTAAAAAATTTTTTTACTTGGTACTTTATTCGTTTAGTGTTTATTTAATTTTGCTTATAAAGTAATTTTGTTAAAATTTTTTGATTTAGTAGAAAAATCCCCACTTTAAAATTTACCATCGTAATTTTACCCACTTTTTTTCTCCCCATTTGTAAAATTCCCCATTTAGAAAATGCCCCACTTAGAAAATATCCCACTTTTAGAAAAAGAGTTAACCAATCAAATTTTTTTTTGAAAATTAATGAATTTAGTTAATTTTCTTTGATGTTTGTCGTTTCTCAGTCAATCAAGATAATTAATATTTTTTAACCTTGTAGTTTTCTATAAAGATTACTTCCGTCATTTGATTTTTGGGTGGTAACCAAAAAATTATGAAACAAAACATTATAAAGACCATTTTAATTAAAACGGAATACGTTTTAAGTCAAACTAACTTAACAAAACGTCAGTTCTTGGATAAAAGTTCCATTGTAAAAAAGAATTTTTTTCCTGTTTTGTTGGATCTAGCTAAAATGATACAATTGGTAGCAATTTTAACTCTAGAAAAATTTTATTCCGTAAGAAATTCAACTTAAAATGGTGAATTGAAATGAGTGAATAGAAATTAACATCACAGACCCTAAAGACTTAAACCGAATCGTTTGAATAAATTGGCCATAACCTAACCTTCAGAACGATTCCTAATTCACTTTAAGTCTTCTTTAAAAAATATTTTTATTACTCCTCCCACAAAGCGGGGAATTTTACAAACGAGTAAAATTCGCAAGTGGGGAAAATTACACAAAGAAAAATAAAAAAAGTGGGGAAATTTCAAATGGGGATTTTAAAAAAACAGAAAGTCGGGATTTTTCTTATTTACCAAATTTTTTATTTAAACCTTTACTTGAAATAATTACGTCAAATAAATTAAACAATTTTATTATTTCAAGGTCATATACCAGTTCTTGGCATTGACGTGAACGTAAATATTTGATATTTGATTATATTTTAAGCATAAGTTATTCTTTCTCAAACAGATAAATAATAATATTCTCTGTCGTAATCTTTTTAAAATCGTAGAACAAGACAGCATATTTAAATTTAGGAGAGAAGATTC
>NTPY01000159.1:478087-492591 GCA_002922825.1 Brachionus calyciflorus | reverse complement strand
AAAAAAATCTATTTTTTTTCAATCTTAAATAGATCTTCAAAAACAATAGTTAAAGACTTCGTACTATGCGAAAAATATTTCAACACTGACTTTGAATCGATATATAATAACATTAGTACCTACATTAACAAAATTAAAATTAAATAATTATTAGTGGTGGCCTGGAAGATAATATTTATAAAAGTATAGACCTTATAAGCAATAATTATCTGTTGAGCAAATATGACAAAGAATTGGGAAAATTTATTAAGAAGAAAATAATATAACAACAATATATTAGAAAAATATAATAACTTAAAGAAAACTTATAGAACTAAGAATAAGAAATAAAATAAAATTTAATTTGTATCTTAGTAATCAATTCTTATAATTAATTTACCAAATTATATTTCAACACCATGCCTTAATTTGTAAATTAATTTCAAAGGTCCATTAAATCTTGAGTTTTCTTTTTGTTTTAATCTTGTCTTCGATTTAACAGTATTTCTCTTAAAATTTCTTTTTAAATCAAAATCTGATTGAATTGTCATTGAATATTCTTCCTGAAAATCTTTTGATGAGAATAAATAATTATTCTTACGTTTTTCTTTGTATGAGCTTTTAAGTTCTTTTTGTGGATTGTTTTTTCTTATAATAATTCCATCTCTTTTGAATCTTTCCAAATGTTCTAAAGAATCTTTGCTTCGACTCATAAAACTCTCGTATTTAGGACATTCTGAAAATTTAAAAATCTCTTTTGGTTTATTTTTCACTACCATACTATTTTTGTCTTCTTTATTCATCTCAATCTTATTTTCTTTTTGTCTAATTTCATTTCTAATTTGTTTTTTTTTCGGAAATATATTTTGTGTGTTTAAGTTTTTTACCGCTAGTTTATTATCTTGAAAAAATAATTTTAACTCATATAAATTATTGTTTGGTTTTCAAGACTTCGATTCAATTATAGAGTCATTTTTAAAAATTAAACATTTTTCTTTTTAAATACTATTTTTAGCCATTCCTAGACAATTTTCCAATTGAAATCAGATTTACACTTAAATCCGGTAAATACAAAGCGTTTTTTATAGTTATCCTTTTAATCTCGTTTTTTGGTCTAATTTTTGCTACAATATTACCAATACCCTTTACTTCTAGTTCTCTACCATCTCCAACTCTTATTTTAGAATTATATGGTTTAACATCTATAAACATACCCTTGTTACAACAAAGATGATTTGTTGCACCTGAATCAAGAAACCAAATTTTTTTATGTATCTCGTTTAAGATTACTTTGTGTATGAAAAATAAAATCTACGTTTTCACTTTCTTTAATATTTAAGTTTGCTTTCGTATTTGCTTTCAAATTTATTTCCTTTAAATTTTGGGCCTTACAGCCACTTGCGTAATGTCCAATATTGTTACAGTTGAAGCATTTTACATTTTTAAAATACTTACTTTTATTCAAATTCTTACTTTGAATTTCAAAAGCTTTTTCTTCTTCAAATTCTTTTAAAGATTTTTTCTCATTTGTCCTTTTTTCTTCTATTATTAAAGCATTTATTACATCATCTAATTCTATATCATCTGTATCATTTATATCAGAATTTATTGTCAAACATTGTACAAAATTATCAGAATCAGATATCAATTCTTGCAGTATAGTCATAGCTATATCTTGATCAGTCATTTTATGACTTCGTTTTGGACTTTATCAACAAATTCTTCAACAGATTCATCATCATCTTGTTTCGAATTAAGTTTTCTTTTTCTTAAACACATAATGTTTTGAATATTCTTATTTTCATATCTGTTTGATAAACTTTTCCAAATTTCCTGAGCAGTTTTTCTAGTTAACCTTCTTAATATCCTATCCTCGATCGATGTCATTAAAATCAATTTTGCTTTTTCATCTTTTAACTTTTTTTCTGGAGTTTCCGAATTAAAATCATCTTTGATGGCTTCACTTCATTGAGTTGCGTTCAATACACTTAATACTTTGTCTTTCCAAAGAACAAAATCATTACCATCGAATGTCTTTATATTAAATCTTACGGTTTCTCCTATTTCAGACTTATAATGTGTTGAGCAAATATGACAAAGAATTGGGAAAATTTATTAAGAAGAAAATAATATAACAACAATATATTAGAAAAATATAATAACTTAAAGAAAACTTATAGAACTAAGAATAGAAATAAAATAAAATTTAATTTGTATCTTAGTAATCAATTCTTATAATTAATTTACCAAATTATATTTCAACATTATCATCAACAACTCCTAAAATTACTAACATGGTCAACCTAAAAAAAAAACATCGAACTCTGTAAATAATGATAAATAAACAATACAATTCTGAAATAAGTTAGGTTTCGAAGCCAATTTTTTATGGCTTAAGCCTTGCGCTGAAGTAAACCAGGCGCCGAAACCGCCTAACTTAATTCAGGATTTGACTGTATTAAATTTTTTTTAAGGGTGCTAAACCTTTGAGAAGCTGACCTAGCTGTTATTTTTTGAATATAAATAAATGACTTCATCATTTTTTTACAAATTGAAGGAATGGGTGTCGAATTTATTTATATTTTTATTTATAATATGGCATGTTTTCTAAAAAAGGGAACAGTTATAAGGGATTAAAAAATTGCAGCCATAGCTGGTACAGCAAATTATTAATCCGTGGTCATGTGAGTCCATCGAGAGCCAATAATCCTCACCCTCTGTCAGTTTGAGATCGTGCTTTCTTAAACAAATTTGATTATATTAAAGAGTTTTTTGAAGAAAATTATCTAAAATTTAAGAGGTTTTTTCATCATTCACTGTACCGACCTTACATTTATGTCTAAAAATGAAAAATTAAAATTTTAACTACACTATCAAAATACAAATTTAAATTCAAAGACTAAAAGTATTCAATTGAAAAAATTTTCTAGAAAATATAATAAAATATTGAATTTAGTAATTTTTTTACAAAAAATTATTCGATCTTTAATCAAATTAATTTTATTGATTTTACAGGTGAACAAAAGATTGTTGGATATTTTGCCAAATTCGTTATTTTTATTTTAGGCATTTAATTAGACAGACGCTAAAATAAGCATTAAACAAATATTCATGCTTTTGAAATTATGTCTTGCAATAATTTAACCAAAAGAATTGTTAGTGTTTATTGTTCTTTATTTGTCTAGCAATAAAGAGATTCAATGTCGTAAAGTTTTCTAAAAATTGGGCAAGAGAATTTTTGAAATTTTAAGATTTTTATTAGAAAAAAATTTAATAATTTTATTGCTTAAGATACTTGTTATAAATATGAGAATTAAATTTTAGGTAAAAGCAAGCAAGCAAACGAGCAAGCAATAATAATTTGTTTAAATATTATTTATTGATAATTAAATAACATAAAAAATGGCCTGTGGTTATGGTTTATCTTCATTTGCTGCTTCTCCATTATCTTGGAACACTTCTTCATTTGCTTCTTCATGGGCCACTCCAGCTTTAGCAGTCCACACATTAGCTACTCAATTTGGTGTTTCTCCACAAACTTCCCAGTGCGGTGGTAGATCATCTGCTCCAACATTTGCTGCCGTTCCATTGGTTGCTTCATTTGGTTCACCATGTTCGGCTAGAATGGCTGCTCTAGCTTTTACTGCCGTTCCTTTAACGTCGTGGACCACTCAATTTTTATATTTTCAAAAATTTATCAAAAAAATTAATAAAATTTAAAAAAACAATTTTATTTGTCTTGAGTCTCCTATAAATTTATTGGATTTGTTCCGTTAACCCTTGCGATGCGTTGCTTACAGTAACTGAATTTTCGTCTATTTTAACATGAACAAGAGGGTACGTGATGTTTTGGGTGAAAAGAAATTTTGGTATGAACGTCGAAGTTACAGTATTTTGGTAAATATGGAAATTTTTGGACCTCGATTCAATCATTTCAAGATATTTTTATTCCTCCCTAAAAATTTTATCTTTAGGGTTTTCATAAATGCATACTAAACATGAAAATTATGTAATGAGATACAGTGGTTCTTTTAGAAACGAAACGTCATCCGTTAATCGTACATTTTAACCGTAACTGTAACCCGTAATAATTAACCTCAATTTTCAATTTTAAGATTCTTGAGTTATGGTTACGGTAAATTTATATTTCATATAATATTTTTTTTCAGTTCCTGCACTTCTATTAAAATTGTGTCGTACCGAACCGAATTCGTACCGTACCGTAACGTACTACTATACTACCGTACCATAAATTCCTGAAAGTTTATTCCTATATTTTATTATAATTTTTGGAAAAAAAGTTAGAATACTTCAATAAATCATCGGATTATGGGAGTTCCAATGCCACTGAAAAGGACATTCAAGTTTGTGGAAAACTTTTGGAAAAATATTTTTTTTTCTTACTCTAGGCAACATATATTTTTTAAAAAAATCAATTGTTAACTTTATAAAGACTCAATGCCAAATTTTTTTTTTCTAGTAAAGTCTGTTTGCTTTTTGCTTATTATTTGGTAAATACATATGCATATAGAAAAAAAAAGAAATAAATAAACTATATGAAAAATTTTTCGAATAAAAAATTAGACTTGAATTAAGTATTTGATTAGATTGGGTAACTAGAGCTCAGTATTTTTGAAAACAAAATTAGCTGAATTGATAGCTTTTATTTTTATATAATTTTATTCAATTTAAATCCTTAGTTAAATTTTGTTAAGAATTCTTGAAAAAATAAAAAGCGCCAATGTAAATACCTTTTTTTAACTGTCAAAAAAAACAAAAAATACATTTATAAAAGTCTTGTATAAATAATGTTCGAAACTCAAAATCTTTTTAAGTCGATAGCATGTCCTTATTTTAATGGAACTAACACTACTTGTGAACGTTTATACTGTCCATATCGTCACTCAAATCAAAAAGAATCTACTCAATCAAACGTTACACCAAGTACATCTCAAAATTCTGTCCAATCTGAATCACCTTCCGATTCTAAATTAAATCACGAACTTCCGAATGCTTTGGAAAATTTATCTAATGCATTACAAACCATTCAAGATCTTTTTAAGCATCAAAACGATCAAGTATCAAACAAAACAGAGAACTTAAGCTCTAACATTGTAAATCAATTAAATAATTTATCCAAAGAAATTTTATCTTCTGTTCATCCTGTACAAACCGAGTCAAATAAGTCAACTTTGACTGGGTCAGCTTTGACTGCACATTTAAAAAAACAACAAGCAGCAGCTCCTGTTTATAATCCTACTCCAATAAACGAGCTTAAAAAACAACGACAACAGGAACCTAATGAAAATGAAAAAAATTCAATTAAGAGAAAAGACGAAACAATTGACAATACTGAATCGACAAAAAAATTGAAAACGGAGGGTAATTTAAATAATTCACCATCTGGCTCGAATTTAAATCAAACACAGGAGGCTAAAAAAATTGATATTGTTACTTTTTCCAAATTAAATCTTTCACAACAGGTTTTAAAACGTTATGAAATGTTAAATATGAAACCACCAACACAAGCCCAAATAAATCAATCTAAATTAAATAGTAAAAAAACAGACAATACAATAGAACAAATAAAATTAACTGAAGCCAATGTTCCTCAACTTATTTTAGATACAGCAAATTTAAAAGTTCCACTAGCAATTAGACAAAAATCTTTGAAAATGATTTTTGAAGATTGTAAAAAAATTTATCGACCAATTGAGCTTGCTTGTCAAAAAGCATCTGAAAATGAAAAATCTATTTATGATAGATCAAAAAATAAGCAAATTTTTTTGAATTTAACAGCTGTTTTAATAAAGCAGTTGAGAGATGAACAAAATCAGCTTAAAAATGCAACCACATCAACCTCAAGTGTTAATTCACCGAGTAAATCAAATAAATTAGCCGCTACTATGGCTAATACTAATAATAAAGTACAAGAACAAAAACCTACCTCGCACGAAGCCTTACTAAATGGTCCTAAAGCCAATAAGGTCAGTTATTCTATAAACAAAACGAAACAACTCGAGTATAAGGATTTATCAGGTAATATTATATTTTTTAAAGTTTTATTTCATGTTTGGATTGAAAAATTCTCATCATTTAACAAATTTAAAGTGCATTTTTTTTGATGATGAAATAAGATCGGGTTTTTGTTTTTTTTTACCGTACAATTTCTGTTTAACTGTTAAAATTTAAGTTTTAATTAGTTAAAATATTACACTGAAAATTTTTTATTCCAGAATCAAAAAAAAATATTCTTAGAAAAAAAATTAAAATTTTAGAAAATTTTGAATTAATCAAAGAATTAAAAAAATCCACTATTAATTTAGTCACAAAGTTGCATATTTTCAATCAAATTGGTTATTTGATAAAATAATGTGACCAATTTCAAATTTTTGTGACCATGCTGAATTTAAAAAGAGAATTTTTTTAGAATTAATATTTTTTTACTGGTCACATATTAGGTTACCAATAAATTTGTGAACGCATTAATTGAAACCGCATTCACCAGCTCGTCCGGTAGTTCATTCCACTGATTTGCTGTTCTGTTAGTAAAAAAGTGTTGCATGGCGGGACAAGATTTCACAAATTTGCGCTTGTTACTTCTTTTTGAACTTGAAGGACCGGATATTTTCGAATTTGGAACATGACTTAAAGGATGATACCAATCAATAGTATTAAGATTTTTTTGAATAACTGGATTAAGTAGTCGCTCTTCAAGAGTAGTTAAACCTATGATCATAAGTCTTTCTTCATAGCTTTTGTTTCTTATGCTTAGAACAGTCTTAGTAGCTACCCTTTGAACTCTTTCAATGATTTTTATGTCTTGCTTTTTGAATGGACTCCATACAACAGCTGCATATTATAGATGGGGTCTTACATAAGTCGTGTACAGAATTTTAAAATTAGAAAATAAAAATCGTAGAGAAACAACTCATCATATATTAAATTAATTATAATAAATTAAATTTAAAATTTAAAATTAATCCTGAGAGCTCTTTAAACTAACTTCATAATAATTCTATTTTCTTTATTTTGAATAAGAGAAACGTTTTTAATCCAAAAATCCGATCGTTAGTGAATGACCGATCGATCGACATCACTAATTTAAAAGCTAAGCTGTATATAATAAACTTTAATGAAATCAATTTATTTTATTTAAAATTTAATTTCGAGAATTTTCAAACTCAATAGTCCTGTAGAAGTAAAAAATAAGAATGAAGCTAATTTTTTATTTGTACAGTACTCTACATCATAATCGGTACTCTTGCTTTAAAATTTCTTGGAAATTTTCTGAGTCTAACAATTTCTCTGTGAATGTGCCTAATTTAGTTAAAGCTGATGAGTTGTTTCTCTACGATTTTTTGGAGAGCATTTTATTAAAAAATTTTTGTTTTCTAATTTTAAAATTCGACAATACTATCAAATTATAACAGAGTTGTAGGTTTAATGATTCGGACCACTATATTCTTTTGGTGAAAAGATTTTTTTGAAAATGAATTTCTTGACAAACAACATTCTTCTGTTTAAAGAAGTCATTGGTATTAAAGTATTAGATCGATAAAATACAGAGAAAATTTTTTTTTTATGCAACTCTATCATAGAACGAGTGTTACTAAAAAACGGACCTTCATTTAAAAAAAAAACGCGGGCCTGTCTTAACAAGTAACTGTGCCAAAATCCGACAACTAATTTTTCAACTCAAAATTTTATGAGCTTTCACGCAAAATTATTATCTAAGTTGTTGGATGCTTACTTCGGTCTGCGTTTTAGTAACACCCTATAGAACGGCAATGCTTAGAATCCAAATCTTAAAAAAAACACGATACAAGATTAGAGAAAAAAAAACAAGACAAACCTCATTAGCAAATTCACAAAATTTAAAAAAAAGAAAAGAATTTTTTTCTAAGCTTATGTCTTAAACGAGATCTAGATTAAAATTAATATTTTTCGCAAATTAAACCCATAAAAGATAGATTTAGGCCAAGTATTTCCAGAAATTCAAAATTTTGGCTAATCATAAGAGGTCAGTCGAATCCAGGCACATCTATTTTTAAAAATTTTAAATGCGTAAATTCAAATTTTTGCTAAATAGCCTTGTAATATTAGAGTCTAAAATTTTTTATTTATTTTTTGTTCTTTGTAATAATTTTGTAATTACAATCTAGGTTAGCTTACCTTTGAGTGTTTATTTAGGGAAAATTTCATGACTATTTCATCATTTATATACAACAGCCTCATGTTTACTTATTTTAGTTATTTCTCTCTCTCTCTTGGTTTCTCTAAATTGAGCACAATCCTTAAAAGAGAGAGAGAGAAAGAAAAACAAAAAAACTAAAACCAATTCTAAATTTAGTCACTCTTGTTTCAGTGAATCACTTGAAACAAAACAAAATCTTAATTCTTTGCTTTCACTCACTTGAAATTAAAAAAAAAATACAAAATAAAAAAAAAATAATTTAGTATAAATACAAGTCAATTTTAAGACTTGAAATTTTTTTTTTTCAAATGATGAAATTTTTTCCAAGTCAAAAAAAAAAATTTTTTAAATCTTAAAACTTTATTAATTGATGTATTACTCTGTAGTAACTCAACTGTATCAAATGTTTTATCAATATGTCCTAACGGAGAAGCAATTGGAGGACAACTCATTTCCGAAATGGTTAGACAATCAAAATTCCCGTTTAGCATACATACCTAACTTTAATACACTTAATAAAAATTCAACTGAAAAACAATTGACACAAACACAAGATAATTTCGATCAGAAATTATTGACTAAAACGTGCAAAAGGTGCAATAAAAATTTCTATTTGAATTCTCATGATTTAAGTTATTACCACGGAAATAGCGAGTGTGTTTTTCATTGGGGGAAACTGCGAAATACTCGTGTTAATAAATCAATTGAGCAAAAATTTTCATGTTGTTCTGGTGGGTCGAATAGTACTGGTTGTGAAGAGGGTAAACATGTTTATGACGGTGATTATGATGGTCATGGTAAAGGCACTGACTTGAAGGACTATGTTGAAACCCAAGCTCCATCAAGTCCACTAGAACTTCTTCATTCAAAATCATCTAAAAATATATTCGCACTTGATTGCGAAATGTGTTATACCACTCGTGGTTTAGAAGTTACTCGTGTGAGTGCAGTTGACCTTAATTGTAAAACAGTATATGAATCGCTAGTCAAACCGGAAGCCGAAATATTAGACTATAACACTCGTTGGAGTGGTTTGACTGAGGCATCACTTAAAAATTGTACAAAAAATTTACAACAAGTTCAAAAAGAGCTACTTAGACTAGTCAATAAGGACACTATTTTACTAGGTCATAGTTTAGACAGTGATTTTAAGGCCCTTAAATTAATACATAAAAATGTAATTGATACATCAGTTGTATTTCCGCATAAACTTGGTGCTCCATTTAAGCGTGCATTGAGAAATTTGATGTCTGATTATTTGCAAAGGATTATTCAGGAGGATTCGGAAGGTCACGATTCCCTAGAAGATGCTACTTCTTGTGTACATTTAATGATATGGAAAATAAATGATGACTTAAGATCGAACAAAAAACAACCGGACTTTCTAAGAAATCAAACACCAATTATACAAAATCAAATGTATCATAATCAATCAGTTTCAATGGTCAGAACGTCTCCGGGTAAAATTACACAAACAGATAGTATTTTACTAAATCAAGTCAAAGCTAAAATTAGCGATAGTCAGTATGTTAAACAAAGTCAAAAAAGTTATACTCAAATGACGACTATGGTGAATACTACTAAAACGCCGCAAAGTGTTAAAGTCAATTCAAATAGTTAATTTTTTACAAATAAATAATTTTTTATTAATAAAAAAAAAGTGTAAAAAAATAAACTTTAAAAACTTGAAGTAAAAAATTGTCAAAATTTTTTCGATTTAGAGTCCTCTTCATTAAAATATGAAAAAAAAAGAAATAATTAAGCCGTTTAGTCTTTAGAAAATTTAAATGTACAAAGTTTTGAAAAGTCTACATATACTTGGCAATTTTTTGTTTTTTATTCCCTTTTTTTTTAAACCTTAATTAGCCTTAAATGGTATGGATACTTGAAATGTTTCTTTAGACATTTAATCCCTTAAAGTCTTTATTAATGGTGACGTTAAAATAATTTTTTTTTAAATGTGTGAAAATTTATTTTTTTTAATTTAATTTTTGGCTATTATAAAAAAATTTTAAGTTAAATAAAAAATTTATAGACCTTGATTTTATTAAATTTTTAATAGAATTTGAAGTGCCTTTTCTAAATTCTGAGTTAAACACACACCTAATCCAACTTTTAGTCATCATGACGTTACCCGACTTTTAATTTTTTAAATTTGTTTGAGGTCATTCTAAAACACCTATTATGTAAAATAAGGAAAAGATCATTCAATTCTTAAAAAAAATATAAAGCAAATCGGTAAGAATCAGAAAATAATTGAAAGAAATACGAAAATGGCTATACATTTGAGCTAATTTTTTTAAAAGGAAATTATTTTTTTAATTACGTTATTACGCCACAAGAAAAAAATGTTCTTTTTTAAGAGCAAATGTAATATTTTTAAATGTAATTAAGTGAAAAACATTAAAAAATATACCGTAGAACCTTGTTTATAAGCGCACCCGAGACCCCTCTTTTTTCAGAAGAACAGTCATCAGAAAAACTTTTATTTTGTTATATTTTTATAGATCACACTATACTCTTCCAGGAATGTCATAATAAGATATTAAATTATTTTTTTTAGAGAACTATTTTTCCTTTCTAAGAGGCGATTTTTAGTCGCTTATAAGCAAGGTTTTACGGTATCTTTGACAATAGCTTTTTTTTGACCATCAGTTATTGGTGCTCTCACAAAAACAAACTAATTTTTTTAAAGTCTAAGGTGATAACACAGTCTATGTTTAAAACATTAACCTCAATATTAATATAAGAATACAGATCTAAGTTTAAAAATTCGAAAAAAAATTTTTTTTATTAAATTTTTTATATGTATGTTAAAAAGTTAAATCTGTTAAGATGGAATGATCTGCTGAAAATTTTTGATCTGTAAATTTTTCTATGTATGTTGAATTGGTCGTCCCTATATCAATAAAGTAAATATTTAAAAAAATGAATCTATCAATAAAAAAAGTGTCAGTCTGTTGGTTAGCCTTCAAAAATAATTTTAAAACAATTTTCAAAAAATTTGACTTAATAATAATTTAATGTAAATTTTTTATAAAAGTTGCAAAATTCTCTTAAAAATTTAATTTTTAAAAAATTTCTTCAAAATTTAAAATCCTCTATAACGTTTCTATGGAAACTCTGAAAATTAGTGTATAACTAATCATAAATAGTTTTTTTTTAAACCCTCAATATTATAATTTTGTTTGAAACTATTATTTTCCGAAAAGTAATTATCAAATACTCAATAGGCTTAAATCAATAGGAATTACAAAATGGAAAATACACTAACTCAAGATCGTGGGCAAAACTTGTTCACTACAAGTACTCACACAGGACACCATTGGCGACCAGGTTACTACTTTCCATCAACCAATTTTAAAGTTTGTTTTTTATTTAGATAATTGTACATACAAAAATTTTAATTAATTTGTTTAGCCCGTCGTTTATGACCCTATTCCTCAAGCTCTTAACGTCAAAGACGAAATTCTTCCTGAAATTCACTTTCAAACAACAAACAAAGTACTTCATGATAACAAATTTCCAAATCAAGATCTATATAATGATCCAGTTTCACTTCGACATGCTAAACCTTTACCAAGCTATAAAGTAAATTACATGTATGAAGTAGTCGATAAAGTAACTTAAGACTTGTATCATAAAAAATAATTAAAAATAAATTCAAATAATGTTTTAAAGCTAAATGCAAAACCAAGAAGACCTTTAACTATGGCATTTCAAGAAAGTGAATACAAAAAAGAATTTGAACCACGTGAGGACGAATTGACTTATTTGATGGATCGACCAATACATCGAAAAAATTATCTCTTTGACGATGAAGTCAATTTAAAACTAACTGAAGTAAGAAATTTTTTAAACTAATTTTTTTTTAGCTAATGAAGAATTATACTTTGAAAGGAAAGGATAGTTTACAAGAGTTTATGATCTTAAACCAGTTAAAAAAAAATTTTACCACGTATTATCGCCAATCCCTCCCAAATTATAGTTTGCCTAAAATTTTAGTTTTCAAGATAAACGAAGCGTTATCTATTAATTTTTTTAATATATCCTCCAAATTAAAACACAAATCCATAATTTAACGCAGCATATAAAATTAAAAAATTGTAATTATATTTTCAGAAGGGCAAATTTAATTACAATACTGACGGGTGACGCCAATATTTTTTGAACGTTCGTGAACATTCACAAATGTTCATGAACGTTCAAAGACTTTTAAAAAATTTTAAATAAATTTTAAAAGGAACAAGGAATAAAATTCAGTTTTTAATAAAAATAATTTTATTTAAACTTAAAAAGTTAAATTTTTAAAAAATTTTAAAAGCCAGTTTAACAAAACCACTTTCTTATAAACATTATAAAGATGATCAATCTTTTTATTTCATGTTTTGGTATCATATTTCCAGAAATTTTTTTTTAAACAACTTGGTTGATTTGATGTGCTTTGCGTCATTTTGCATGTACAGCTTATTTCCATCAGGGTAAATATCTTCAATAAAAGGAATCAACACTTTTTTCAAAAGTTTTTGAAAACCTTCCTGGGCATTCAATATTTTTATTTTGCATCAACCGAATAAAAATTTTAAAGGCATACGATTCCAGAATTTATCTGTTATTTTTTGAAATAACAAATTGTTTTTCTCAAATTTAGGATTATTAGGATATTTCAGAAGTTTAAGAAACAATCAAATTGATTAAAAAAAAAAGATATTTTAGTTATAAATTTAATAATTTTGGTACAAGAATCAGAAATTTAAGTGTTTCAATCCTAATTAGCCATTATAGTGTAACACGGTTAATTTGGTGAACCTTTCATATTTCTTTTTTTAAATTTAGACGAATTATGACAAGGTATTATACTTTTTTATACATCTCTTGAATATTTCCTTCACTAAATATATTTCTAATACAATTTACAAAGACGTAAACTTTATAGAATAACCAAATTAAAACATAGAACACAAGCTTTTATTTTTTTAAAAGACGAAATTTTTTTTTTAAGAAATATTTTGACGGAAATGTTCCTTCCGACGTTCCACCAAGTCGACCAATAGATCCAGCACACGCTGGAGTATTAAATTTATTGGACCCATACATGACTACTTATAATAAAGAACACAAAAAATGGAAAAAGTAACTAATTTTTTAGAAAATGTTTAAGACCTTTTGTTTGTTGACTTTTATACTTGACTTTTAAGAGAAGAATGGCAAGGCATCGCTAAAAAAGATCCAATAACTATATATAATGGTGAACACATAAAAAATACGCCGAATATTTTACCGGAATCAAAACCAATGAAAGATGATATTTGGTTTAAATCAGAGGTTAAACATCGACAGGCTCATTGTCCACCGAAACCAGTACCAAATAGGTATGAAATATAATCAAAATTAAGTCTTCCTCATTAATTCAAATTTTTTTTTTCATTCAGTGGTTTGACAACAGAGTTTAGAGATATGTTTATAAAACCAAGTGATGTAAAAACAAAAGAAGCTAGATTATGTCCAATTGACACCCCTTTTAATCTACCAGGTATTAATTGAAAATCTCAAAAATTATTTTTCATTGTATTTATATTTATAATTATTTTAGACCAATCGACAAAGAGTGTTTATGTTACTCCTGAAATGTATAAATCAGAGTATACTAATATTGGCAAAGGCAAATTACCTATCAATCAATTTTAAGATTTTTTTTTCAATAGTTTGTTCCAAACTATTACTTTTTTTTTTTTAATTCTTTTTAAAATATTCAATAAATAATGCAAAAAAATTATTTGAGCAATCTTACTGAATGATTTTTCAAATTGATTTTCAAATTAACTATCAATCAAATTTTTAATTTACTATTCGTCAACTTTTATTTAACCATGCGTTTATTATACAATAATAATACAATTGATTCAAATTTTTTATTAAAAAAAATATTTTTTTTGGCTTTGTTGGATGTAACAAAAATGTTACGATTTAGAGCATTTGAAATTTAACAAAATTTTTAAATATATTAAAATAAATATTTGATTTATTTAACCCGTCATAATCTTGGCCACAAGGATTTATTATTAAGTAAAGCGTAACCTCCAAATTTAAAAATTTTTGAGAAATTATTTTCCAATTTTACATGATTTTTTTGTAAAAACCAGTTTTGGCGACTAAAAAGCTCAATTTCGTCTTTGTCCCTACCTTTATGTATAGAGACGTAACCGATTATCGTACAATTCCGCTCTTTCAAATTGTTCATTTCTGAAAGTTCATGAACTTTCATGAACGTTCCTGGCTGTAATGAACTTTCATGAACATTCATGAACTTTCATAAGCTTTCATTATC
>NTPY01000159.1:464740-477092 GCA_002922825.1 Brachionus calyciflorus | reverse complement strand
GTGACAATCACTCTTAAGCTTTTTTGAATTTTTAAATCAAAACTCGAGTTAGTTTAGTTTCTTAATTTAGTAAAATAAATTAAATTCTAACAAATAATGAATTTAAATGAAAGTGTTTCTTGAAAATTCAGCCTATGCTAAAAAGCATTTTTAATTCAAAAATTTCCATAAAATCATTAGAACAATTAGACTCTCGATTTTAAAATATTAATTACATTAGATCTGTTTTTAAGCATTATTGGCTTTTTTTTAAACTTTTATTTGTTTAAAAGATAAATTTGTTTAAAATAAAAATAAAATAGAGATTAATTTATCTCATGCCTAAAACATTAGCGAATAAATTTCTTAGTCAATCATTTAAAGAAATATGAAAATTAAATAAAATTCTCATTTTATTATACTATTTTTATAATTTTCTAGTGCAAAAAGTAAGAAAAACTTATGGTTTTAAAATTTTTAGGAGAAAAATTTATTTCATGAAAATTTTTTTCATTTTTATAACAGAATATTCTTTTTTGAACATTAATCAATTTTTTCACCATTAACACAACTTTATTTTAAGCTTAAAAACGGTTTTCAAATATTTTTTGGGGAAGTGCTCACTAAACACAATAGACCTGCATACAATAGACAATGCATTAAATAAAATTTTAAGTACTAAAGCAGTATTATTCTGAGCTGAGCTTTAAGAGCTTCACTTATATTTAGATATTTTTAATCAATTAGAGATCCTTTTTTTGGTTTAGCTCATTTAAGAAAAAATTGTTATAATTCTTTTAAGATTGATTTTTTTCTTATCCAAATAAAATGATTAGACTTTAGTTTTAAAATTTTTTTTTCAGATTCATAAAGCCAAAATGTATAAAATAATTTTAAAAATATGGAAATTTGTTTCGATTTGTTTATTGATAAATTTACTTATTTCAATAAAAAATTCAAATAGTACTTTTTGGGATAAAAAGATGAAAACTTTAGACAAAACAGAAGTTAAAATAAACACATGTGAAATAAACGATGATTGTAGCAAAGATTTTTTCGAATTCAGTAATTACTGCTGTGGGACTGAGTGCTGCAATTGGATATCATTTGTATTTAGAAACAAGTAAAATACATTTTTTAATCTGAATATGGCAAGATTTTTTTTCTATTTTAATTTTTTTTAAATAATTGCGCAATTATATTTCAAAATTTTGCATGAGAATGAATTGAAAAAAAAATTAAATAAAGCAATCAGTTTTAGGTCTTCTCCTTTTTGTGATTTTCATTAACGACTTACCCGATACTTTAAAAAATCATTGTCTTTTATATGCAGACTAGTGGTGGGACGATATCGATAATTATCGATAAATCGCATCTAAACTCAGATATCGAATTTTATCGTATCGATTTTTATCGTATCGATTTTTAGAATATCGATATTTTAGAAGAATAAAAAAAAAGATCTTTCTTAAAAAAAACATTTTCCCGCTAAAAATTTTTGTAGCAAAATAACATAACTGACTTTTTCGAATCAATCAATTTTAGTATTTAAACTTTATATAAAAAAAATTTTTAGAAAGAAAAATTTTCTAACTGAAAATTAATTTAAAAAAATCGATCAATTTTTTGATAAATGTTTAGATGGTGTCCTTATTGTATTTTTATTTTATTTAAAAAGAAATTATTTCGAAAATTTCTTATATAATAGACTTATTTTTTTACAGAATTTTTAAAATTAGAATTTTTCTTTTTCGAACTCTTTTTATCTATATTAAAGATAGGCTTTACATTAATTAATTTTTAAAACGATATTTATCGATAATAACGATATTAATTTTTCGATAAATCGATTATATCGATATTGCAAAAACTTGATATCGTCCCATCACTAATGCAGACGATTGCAAAATTTATTGTGTTATAGACCCCAACAACCCGTATCAACCCTTTTCGAAGCTTCAAGAAGACATTGACTGCTTAATAGAATGGTGTAAGGAATCTTCGATGGATCTGAATTTTAACAAGTGTGAACTCATTAGTCTAAGTACTAGAGAATCCTTAGAATATAATTATATCATGAGGGATTCGATCTCTGGAGAAATATACACTATCCCTAGGACGAAATTGCAAAAATACTTAGGAATTTTAATCCAAAGTGATTTGAAATGGCACTCACAGGTGTGCTCAGCTGCTTCCAAGAGCAATAGAATCCTTGGTCAAATCCTTAACAAAGTCCAAAATCATAGAATATGTAATAGTGGCATGGAGTCCATATCTCAAAAAAGACATAAAAATTCTTGAGGATGTTCAAAGGAGAGCTACAAAAAGTATAATCGGGTTTAATGAATTTAGTTATGAAGAGAGACTTAGATTACTAAATCTGACAAATCATTCAACCAGGAGAATCAGAGGAGACTTGATCCAAATGTTCGAAGTGGTAAAAAATATTGATCAAATAAATTGGCATGTTCCTCTCCCACTAAATATAAATAATTATTCTACAAGAGGTCATTCATTCAAGTTAAATCGTGAAATTGTCAAAAATTGTGCTCCCAGATTCAATTATTTTACTAACAGAGTAGTCAACAGCTGGAATAAACTAAATGCCAATTCAATTGAAGCACCATCGGTCAACAGCTTTAAGACGAAAATCGAAAACTCATTTAATTAAGACTATATTTTAAGTTTTTATTTATGATTTAGTGATTATATTGGTTTTATTTTATTTTTATATTTGTTGCATATAATCTTTTTAGATTTACGTATTTTTACGTTGGAACTACTACTAATTAAAAAATTTTGAAAATTTAAAATAGAAAAAAAATCTTGCCATATCAAAAATTTTGTTTAAAATAATTAAGCTTTTTTTTTATTTTTTCGTTTGTAGAGACATTTTGAATAATTTTTATGTTACCTTAGAAGAACCGAGAATGATAAATACTGTTCTTTTTTGTTTTTTGACTATTGTAACTATTTTAATGACTTTATTGCTTCTATTATGTATTTGTAAACTCACTTGTAAAACTGGTTATTCTATTATAGCTCATTAATTTTTTTTGAATAAATATTAGAAATAACGTCTCTTTGGTCAACTTTTAGATTGGATAATTAGCTTATTATACATTTTAGTAGAGCAGATTGGTTTATGCATAAAAATAAATATTTTTGTTATAATAATCTACCAATAAATCAATAAGGAAACTGCTTGGTTACTAAAAATCTAAAAAAAGGTAGTTATCATAATTTTTGTTTAATCAATTGAAATCAATGATTAAAAATGAACTTTAAATTACTGTTTTAAAATAGAAAGCGAATGAATCTATTTGAGAAGTTTTTTTTTCAATTTAACTTTTTTTGTCATTTATTTGAGCTGTTTATCGAATTAGACCTTGAAGTTTCTTAAGAAATTTCAAATTTAGTTTTGGTATTTTCAAGGTTTCTTCAAACCAAATATTTTTACTTGAAGTTTATTTTTTTATAAATATTTCAAAGTTTTATTAATTTTTCTCAATTTTAAACTTCTTAAATATTCTATTTTACGTTAAAATTCTTTAATTTACCCTAAAATAAGAGAGGAAATAAGAGAGATATATTAACCATTCCCTATAGGGCCATCAAAAGTTAATTTTTTCTTGCTCAATAAAGATTCATGATTTTTTTTAAATAAAAAAATTAATTACAGCTAAATTTAACCAGGATCGATACAAAATAAAAATTTTAGGTGGTGGTACTTTTAAGTACTGTACAATTCTGAACTAAGTTAACTGATTTCGACGCCTGGCTTAAATCGCTTGAAATCGAGCTCAGGAGCGGCCTAAGTGGCTTAAGTACACGGCTTAATCCAAAAATATGATTTAAAAACAACTCTTGAGACACATCTCATAGATTTTTTAATAAATTTCAAAGTCAAGTTTTAGAGCCGCTTCAAAGTTGTAGCTTTAGCCGGGTGTTAACTTAGTTAAGAATCGTACTGTATCTAGATGATTTGGAACTTAAGAATTTTCATAAGTATTCGATTGTTTTCACATGAATATGCTTTAGAAAATTTTTGAAAGATATGAATTTTCATTTTTTTTTAAATCCTACAGCTTTCGAAAGTTTAGATTTAAAAAAAATTTAATGATTTCTTATAATTTATGGATTATTCTTAGAAAGTTTAACTGGACTAACGTTGAGTTGTTAATCTATATTCATAAATCTTCATGAATGTTCATTAAAATTTATGAAAAGATTTGAACATTCATTTTTGGAACGTCTGAATGACCAGAATAGTAGCTATATTTTTGCAAAATAGAATTAAATAAAAACTTCGCTCAGTCTCTTTAGATTATGCCGAAGAATTATGTCTGATGATCTATATCTGACAACTGTCATTATTTTATTAGGTACCGTATTCCCTTGCTTAATTATGTTGCATCATAACTTAAGAACTTGATATGGTGAATGCACTATTCTAAATACCTCTCATGTTAAAATTGACTTGACTCGTGGTTCATGCATCAAACCAACGTCCCTAATATTTTATGGGACATATTGGAATTTCGGGTTTTATGCAACATCGATCATTGGCTCTCAAAAGAAAAATTCAATTAAATTTTTATAATTTTTTTTAAATCTATGTTTAGTGCACCATCAAAAGTTAGAAATTAAAAAAAGTTTCATTCAATTTTTCCTATTAGAGACGTTGGTTTGATGCATGAACCACGAGTCAAGTCAATTGAAGAATAGTGAATGCACCATATCCAGTTCTTAAGTTATGATGCTGCATAATGCACCAAGGGACTACGGTATTTATTTTTCAGTTTATTTTAGTTTTTCAACATTGAGCTTTAGTTTTACTAAAAAAATTGAATAAAAGCTTTAAGGATTTCAGTTTGTTTAATTTTCGAAGGGCTTAACAAAATAATTAGAAATAAGTCAATTCTTAAATAAATCAATTACCTTTACTTTTCTCTTACTTTACTAAATTTCGAAGCTAATAAATCATTATCTGCTAATGATATCCGTATAAATGCATAGAACTGACTTAAACACATATTTTGGTATTTTAAAATTATAAAAAATTATTTTTTAAATTTTTTGATCTATTTGGCTATTTGATCAATCAGAGTTTTAGCTTTTGATTTATTCTATCATTTTATCTGTTATTAAGTGCACTTGAGTGGTATTCAGATTCCACTCGAAACATATTCAGAAAAGATTAAATGGACTTGAACAAAAACGATGAAGCTATCATTAATTAAAATGATAATCTGTAAATATTAAAATATTTTGAAAATTTCAAAATTATGCAAAATTTTTTATGTTCAATAATACTGAATATTTTGCTTTCGAACAAAAAACTATGAAAAACATAAAAAAAAAATTACAAAATTTCTAGAAAAAAATAAAAATAGGGCCTTTTCAAGAAATTTCTCCAATTCATAGAAATTTCTAGTATCTAAAATTAAAAAGAAGAAAAAATTTTTTTTTTCATATACATGATCTCCCTCGCTCTATTTTTATAAAAAAAAAACTGAGAACTAAAAAAAAATTACTTGAATTCATGGAAATTTCTCTTGATTTCTATTTCTCGAACATTCTTTATTACTATAAATACTGGTCTTTCGAAAATCCTTCAATCAACATAAAATTAGTCAAACTAAATCACAAAATAAGCTTTGAAAAAAAAAAAATCTAATTTTATAAAAAATGTCTACTGAATACCAACAACAAGAAGGCGAAGTTGAGACCTTTGCATTTCAAGCCGAAATCGCTCAATTGATGAGCTTAATCATCAACACTTTCTATTCAAACAAGGAAATATTTTTGAGAGAATTAATTTCAAACGCTTCGGATGCCTTGGATAAAATCCGTTATGAATCCTTAACTGATCCACACAAATTAGACTCTGGCAAAGAATTGTACATCAAGATCATACCTGACAAAGCTACTAATACTTTAACTCTAATTGATACTGGTATTGGTATGACCAAAGCTGATCTAGTTAATAACTTGGGTACTATTGCTAGATCGGGTACTAAAGCATTCATGGAGGCATTACAAGCTGGTGCTGATATTTCCATGATTGGTCAATTTGGTGTTGGTTTTTACTCAGCTTATTTAGTCGCTGATAAAGTCGTAGTAACTACTAAACACAATGATGATGAACAATATACTTGGGAATCATCGGCTGGTGGTAGTTTTACAGTGAGATTAGACAATTCGGAACCATTAGGTAGAGGAACAAAAATTGTTTTGCACATGAAAGAAGATCAAGCCGAGTACAATGACGAGAAAAAAATTAAAGAAATTGTCAAAAAACACTCGCAATTTATCGGTTATCCGATTAAATTAGTTGTTGAGAAAGAAAGAGAAAAAGAAATAGATGAAGATGAAGGTGAGGAAGAGGTGAAAGAAGAGAAAAAAGAGGAAGAAAAAGCCAAAATAGAAGAGATTGAAGAAGAGGAAGAGGGTGAAAAAGAAGGTAAAAAGAAGAAAAAAATTAAAGAAAAGTATAAAGAAGAGGAAGAATTGAATAAAACTAAGCCATTGTGGACTAGAAATCCAGAAGATATCTCACAAAATGAATACGCTGAATTTTATAAATCGTTAACAAACGATTGGGAGGATCATTTAGCTGTCAAACATTTTTCAGTTGAGGGTCAATTAGAATTCCGTGCTTTGCTTTTCATACCAAAACGCGCTCCATTTGATCTCTTCGAAAATCGCAAGCAAAAAAATGCCATTAAATTATACGTACGTCGTGTGTTCATAATGGACAATTGCGAGGAATTAATGCCTGAATATCTTAACTTTATAAAAGGTATTGTGGACTCAGAAGATCTTCCATTGAACATTTCAAGAGAAACACTTCAACAATCTAAAATTCTTAAAGTCATACGCAAAAATCTAGTTAAAAAATGTTTAGAACTAATCGAGGAGATTAGTGAAGATAAGGAAAATTATAAAAAATTCTATGAACAATTTGGTAAAAATTTGAAACTCGGCATACATGAGGACTCGACTAATCGTAAGAAATTAAGTGAATTTTTAAGATTCTATACATCGGCTTCAGGCGATGAATTGTCTAGTTTGAAAGACTATGTATCTAGAATGAAAGAGAATCAAAAAGATATTTATTACATTACTGGTGAGAGCAAAGAGGTTGTTGCTAGTAGTGCTTTTGTTGAAAAAGTTAAAAAACGTGGTTTCGAAGTTATTTACATGACTGAGCCAATCGATGAATATTGTGTTCAACAATTGAAAGAATTTGACGGTAGGAAATTAGTCTCTGTTACCAAAGAGGGCTTGGAATTGCCAGAATCAGAAGAAGAAAAGAAAAAAAGAGAATCAGATGCGGAAAAATTCGATAATTTATGTAAAGTAATGAAAGATATTTTGGATAAAAAAGTCGAAAAAGTTGTCATTTCGACTCGTTTGGTATCGTCACCATGCTGTATTGTGACATCTCAATATGGCTGGTCAGCTAATATGGAGCGTATAATGAAGGCTCAAGCTTTAAGAGACTCAAGTACAATGGGATACATGGCAGCTAAAAAACATTTAGAAATTAATCCAGACCATCCAATTGTCAAGTCATTGAAAACAAAGGTCGATGCAGATAAAAATGATAAATCAGTTAAAGATTTAGTTATTTTGCTATTTGAGACCTCTTTATTGTCATCTGGTTTTTCATTGGAAAATCCACAAACTCATGCTGAAAGAATATTTAGAATGATTAAAATGGGTTTGGGTATTGATGAAGAAGAAGGTGAACAAATGACCGATGACAGTAACCCAGTGACCACTGAGGATATTCCACCGCTAGAAGAAGCTTCAAGAATGGAAGAGGTCGATTAAAATCAAATCGTTTACAAAATGAGATTTAAATTATTTGAACATAGCTTTTTTTTTTTGATTTTTTTAAAATTTTTGTGTTTAAATTTTTTCTCCTTTAAAAAATTTTATAAAATAAAATTTAAAGATTCGCAAAAGAATTTTTTTTCAAAAACATTTACCTATTATTTGATGGCATAAAAATAAAAGTTTTCTGATCTTATTAGAATCACTTAAAGACTACTGCCGTAAACCCTTGATAGTAGCACCGGTATAAATTCAAAAGCTTCCAAAATTGTACCACTCGCTTTTTTGAAGCTGAAAGGTCTTTGAATACATTTCAGTAATAAAATCACTGGGTAACAATTCGAAACTCCAGTTTGTACCATGGTATAACTATCGAGGAATTACGATAATTCATAAAATCTTTTAAAAATTAGACTTTTTTAAATAAAAATTTTTATTTAAAAAAGTTTTTTGACATTTCAAAGGGCCTTTTCAAAAGACTTTAAGTTACCTCACACGCATAATTTTTAAGCACAAATATTCTTGTTACATAAATTAACATATTTTCGGATCTTTTCTAAAAGACCTTCTTCGGTTAATCCTCAAATTAAACAAAGCATACGTGCTTGAAAATCAATGTAAAAAGATTAATATTTTCATCAGATTGACCATAAACCAGACTCAAAAAATTTTTTACAAAGTCATATATTAACTTTTTTTAGATTATATGTAATGATAAATTATAGGTAAAAGAAAAAATCCAAATAGGTTATTGACGAGAATAAATCAAAGGGGTGTTACAAACGAGCGCAATTTTAAATCATATAAACGCAACAAAAAATCTTAATAGTACATCAAAAAAAAAAAAATAACGCAACTTATTTTTAAAAAAAATAATATTCAGCTTGACATATACAAATATTTCGGGTCTTTCCTGTTTTGTGGTCAGTTGGTCACATTTTTTGAGACCAAGAAATACCTTCCCACTAATGTGACCAAATTTGTGACCAGAATTTGAATTAAAATTATTTTTGAAAAAAAATGTTTTATTTTGATTAGTAGAGCGATTCTTTTGTAAATTTACTCTTGATTCCGATTACTGAATAACAGAAATTCTTAATTAAAATATTGTTGCTTTATTAAAACGATAAGATTAGTGCTTATTTACTTCCTTTCAGTGAGCTTATTAATGTGTTTGTCAACAAAAAGAAACCTGGCCTAATAATGCTAATGATGCTCTTGTAATTTAAATGTTTTCATAAAATTAAATTTAGGGAAATTTTTTGTTAAATTTTTGTCGTGTTTTTAACATTTGAAAAAAATCTAATGCGTTACTAAGAATTAGATAAAATTTTTTTCTTAAGCGTTTGTCAGATGTTGCGTTATTCCATTTATCCGAAATGAAAGCATACGTTCTTTATAAAATCTTTGTTTTTAGATCGGCACTTCGATAAAATTTTTTAAATTTATTTAAATGCTTATTTATACTCAACTACTAGTTGGAAGAACCTATCCGAGAGTAATTGAGTTAGTTTATAAGAATATGACCATAGGGTCATAGGGACATAATGCCATTTTTAAAGGAAAAATTAAAATAATCATCAAAAATCAAGTGTTATAATTATTTTTATTTAAATCTTATCTACTCATAAATTTATTTTTCCTAATATGGAAAAAATACTCAGTTATTTCTAGGCTTATAAAAAGCTACTTTTCTTCAATATTATTCTAGGCTCTAACCATGTTCTCTTTAGTTCACCAATCAATTCAATACCAATAGCACGATTTGAAATTTTGAAAAATTCCAAAATAGAACTTATTTTCAAGCACAAATCAGAATTCATTTTGGAAAAACATTCATCTAGATCACCATTTTTTAAAATTAATTTATGCAAATCTCTAATGAAAATTTCCAATAATTTAATTTTTCTCTCAGGAAAATACTTAAGTGCTAAACGTATAGTTTCGTATTTTGATACGATATCAAAATCTTTCACTTTAATTAAAATTTCCTGTATTAAATTCATATTATTTTCATCCAAAAACTTAATAAGCTGATTCAAAGCTATAAAAATATTGCTCAAAGTTCTTAAAGTTAAATTTGTTTCTTCTGTTATATCATGCAATATATTAACTAATGTAAAAGGGTGTTGGTCATTGATTTTCTTAATAGCTTGGATTAATTTTTCTCTTAAAAAATCATCGGATATTTCTAGATCAATTTTTAAACATACGCTCTTTGTTTTTATGTTTTCAAATTGTTCAACTTTAACTTTATCTTCTTCATCGTCATAAGCTCTTTTAAGTTTATTAACTATTTGGTTTAAAATCTCTTGATTATTATTTTCTTGTTGGAATTTTAATATTTGTTTTTTAAGATCTAAATTTTCATCTTGTAATTCTTTTAACAGTTTATTGAGTATATTAATATCTTCTAAAAAATTAACTTGTTTCTGGATCAATTGGTCATTTAGCGAATGTTCAGTAATTTCATTTAAATTATTGATTTCATTTTTTTTATTTTCCGAGTTAAATTTTAAGTCTTCTAAATCATTTCTAAGTTTTTCAATTTCGTCATCTTTTAATGAATTTTCTGATTGAAGTGTTCTCAATTTTTCATTCGAAATTTCTAATTCATTTTCAAGTAATTTAGTCTTATTTATATAGAAAATTGGTATCATACCAATATAAGAATGAAAATCTTGAATAATATTCTTAAATAAATTACGTTCATCTAGCAATTCGTTTTTAGTCTCAGATAAATAGTTGGTAAACATTTCTTCAAATCTATTTTGTCCATTAACACAATTTTGTAATTGTAGGTCAATTTTTGAAAAATTTTGATTAATATCATCGTTTAAACTATTAATTTTAGAATCTAAGATATTTAGGGTTTTTTCATCAGTCAATTTTTTCTTAATGTCATTTATAAAGAATAAATTTTGGTCAACTTTATCTTTAATTTCAATAAGAGAACTACTGCTTAGGCGTTTTTGACCCTTTAAATTAATTGTTTCGGATCTAATTCGAATATTTAATTCAAAATTTTCATCAAAATGTGACAAAACACCCTTTTCATTATTAACATCATCGGCTACTAGTTTAACCGATTTTAGGTCAAGTTTTCCATTTATTATTTCATCTTTCAGAGATCTATCTTGAGGTAAATCAACTACTCCAATTAAAAAAACTTTTGTTGAATCGTTTTTAAGAGAACTCTCTAAAATAGGCTCATGAATCTCTAGAATAGATTTTTTCTCATTTATTAAAGGTTTCTCATTAAAGTTTAAATCATCATTCGCTTCATTAGTTATATAATTGTCATCTAATTTAGGTGAATCAATAATCTGTTCTTTATCTTTATCAAGAAAATCTTCTTCAACGATTGATGTTTCTAAATTTTCATTCTGAAATTCGTTGGTAAAGTTGATTAACTTACGCTCTTCATTTATACCTTGATCAATGGAATTAGAATTACTAGTTTCATATTTTTCCTGTAAATTATTTTCATTAGAGTTTAAATTTTGATTCATTTTTTAATTTTTGATTACAGTTACAACAACTATTTTGATTGAAAAACTAAAAGATTGAGAGCCTATTTTTTTCTTTAAACTTGTTACTATAGAAATTTTGTCAAATGTTTCTCTAGAACGCTTTGCATGTGATTATTCAGACATCGAAAAAAATGAAAAAATCCCTAACTTAATTGTTTTTTTAAATTAAATATTAAATTTTAGAAAATTGCTATTATAACAAAAATTTTAAAATTACAAGAGATTTAATGTAAATTTTATAAAGAATCTTTTTTATTTAAAAATTAAAATTATTTTATCATTAATCAAGTTTTAAATTATCAAACAATAGAATAAAAAGCCTTCGAGCTTTTGTAAAATGGCTTTATTATATTTTATTTAGAGTATGTTTTATTGTGTGGAGTCTAATATCGAAAGAAGACTTTTTAATAATTGAGAAAGCGTAGAATCGTTCGAGAAAAAAATGTAAAATCAGTTCGTAATTTTCTCTATTTAACTGATAAAAAAACTTGATTTGTTTAAGATAGAAGACTAAGAGGGGATTTTATTAAATTTTTCAACAGCAAATAATATAAACTTTTTAAGAGAACATGTTATAAGACTATTGAAAGATATCTTGAAAAGAGGCACTTAAAAAATCTATCATATTTTCAGCTCCGATGGAGTTTGAAATTTAGGAAAAATTCGAGTTTTTCCCAAATCTTGAATTTGAGGTAAGTATTTAAAAAAAATTGCATACTGGCGAGAACATGTTACTGTATTCACAATATTTAAGACATTAACTTAAAATTTTCTTACAAAATTATTAATTTTGCTAACTCACTGCAACTTTTGAAAGAAGAATTGGTCGAAAATGAAACCAGAAATCTAATATAATGTGTTGAATGTGGCTCAAGAAAAAGTAGTGGTCAAAATTAAGGCCAATATACTTTTGGATTTTTTTAAAAACGTTTTTATTCTAAAATTTTTATTTAATTTAAGTAAAAATATTTTAGAATTTGTATTCAATTAAAAAA
>NTPY01000159.1:437752-458287 GCA_002922825.1 Brachionus calyciflorus | reverse complement strand
GGAAAAAATTGCAACTTTAACTTAGAATAAACCCAATCCAGATCATAAAAAGGGAAAATTTGTAATTAAATTTTATTATATTTTAAGAAAAGTTTTTTTTGAAACTTATATTTTAACATAAGTTTCAAAATAAGCACCAGTCATCAGCCTTGTAAGCTATCTTGATTTCATAAAAATTAATGCTCAAGAAATCCTTTTATTCTGTACTTGATTAAACAAACATTCATTTAATTAAAGGTTCATTAAAAAAAATTAAACTTTTATTTTAAAACTTTTTTTCTGCTCGTTTGAACTCTAAGATTTTAATTCAATTTTTTCAGGTTTAAACTATTTAATTTGAAATTTTTTTGATTGAGTTTAAATAATTTTGAACTTTTTTCAGTAAAAAAGCGATTAAACTTAAAACTGATAAACTTGATTTTTCTTAAACTGAAAAATTAAATTTCAAAATATTGATAAAATTATTTAAACCTGAAAAATTTTGAAAAAGTTTAAACGTTCAAAGTTCAATTAACAACCCTAGTTAATATTACTGGATCATGTGTGTTTACATTATTTATACTTGTCTTCGAAAATAGTAAAAAAAACTACAATTTGATATTTTTTATTTGAAAAGTAAAAGGAAAAAATACCTAAAAAAAGGTGTAATAAAGAAAGATAAACAGCTTTAAACTCTGAATTTAAATAAAGGAGTAGTTCAGGCTTAATTTGCAGCAATATTTATTGTAAACATAACTTCTATTCTTTAGCCTTTTTTGAATAAAATTATACATCAAAAAAATCTAATCAAAAAAAAAACTTGTCAAATGCTTAAGTTTGGAAATGTGACATTAACTTTTCAAATAGGAAAAATTTTTCTCATAAGTGAAAGAGAATAAAAATAAAATTTCTAAATTTTCAAAAACTAAAATAATTTTAGAGAAAGAATTTACCTTGTTCGGCATTGGAATAAAAATACTTGTATTTTGGATTGCCATTTTCATTGATTAAATCATCATTTAGATGTCCGGAATTATCCAAAAATAATAAACGAGGTATATATTTACCATCTGGTGCATATCCATCATCTTCAGGCTCTTCTTCATCCTTACATACAACAAAAATTTTAATTAATTTTTCTTTTTTTTTCTGAATTTTTGTATACTTCTAAATTTATCATGTGAAACAATTCACTGAGCTCTTTGAATTTAATTGAATCCCTTAAACTCTCTTTCAAATCTAAAATTAAATTTTTTTTAAATAAAAAAATCAAGGCTAAAATTAAAATTTTGAAAAAATATTCACTTACTTTGACAAGCACCACACCATGTTTTATGAATTAGAATAAAAAATGGCTTTTTCTCTTCAGCTTCAGCTACACTTTTCAAAGTCATCCATTTAATTCCATCACCAAAACCTTTAAAAACAGTATTTTTTTTATTGAAGAGTAAAACAAATCTTTAACAAATAAAAACTTACCTCTTGAAAGATCTAGATCACCTTTTCCTTTTGTACTTTGTATAGAATAAAGTACAAATACAAAAACTAAAATACTAAGATATCTACAACTAAACATTTTCTGTTTTTTAAAAAAATTAAGACAAAATTTTTAAATTTTTTTTCAAAGTTGATATATTTTTTTGGGAAAAAATAATATGCAAACAAAAAATATTTACCTTAAAAATTTACCTATGATTGAAAAAAAAAACGAGCAAAATTTTTGAAAGTATTTAATTTAAAATCAAATAAGCGAAAAAAATTACAAATTATAATTTTTTTTTTGTTAAATAAGAGAAAAAAAATAGAACAGTATGTTTAATTCAGGCATCACTCCGACGCCAAGTCTTGATCCTAGAGTTTCAAAATGGACTGAATTTTGGGCTAATCAAAATCAAAATCAACTTGACAATTCATACGTGAAAATTTTAATTCTTTCTTCATCTCCATTTTTGTGTGTAATTTTAGTTATTTTGATCGTTTCGGGTATTTTATCAATAGCGTTTACATTTCGAAAGAAATACAAGCGACGCCAGGTTGCTCGTCATGTTGAACTACTCGAAAATTTTTTAATACTTTATAACGAAAGTAAAGAGGAGCGAAAACAACGCGACGAAGCTTTAAGTTTACATGAATTAAAAAGCCAATTTAATTTAAATAAAAATATCCAACATGATGATTTTAAATTGCCAAATGAGGACCGAGTTCCGATAGCCTTAGTAAAAGATGCATTGGCTAGATCGGCCGAAAATGATTCGAATAATAATGGAAATATTAAAATAGATAAGGAAGTAATACAAGTTATTGATAATCTAATAAATCCACCTCACTTAAAACAAAGTCATCTAAGAACTTCTGTAGTTTCTGATCTTATTAGACAAATTCATCGTTTATCCGGTGAGAATGAGAATGATAAGAAAGAAGATTCAATTTATCATATCAATAAAGCTTACGAAGAGAATGAACATGGGAAAATTGATAGTGAAAAATTGGATAAAAACAAAAACTTGTCCAATCATGGTATTACTTTTGTAATTGAAGATTTTGATGAGATTAAAAATACAGAATTTCTTGTTTAAAATAATTTTTTAGGCAAATAAAGTAAGACTCTTTTTTTGACATTTATTGAAAACAATTAAAACTCTTAGTGGTCTTAGTGGAAACGCTAACAAATGTTTCAAATATACTCAGAGTCTTTTAATTTTTCTTAAGAGTCTAATTTCTTAAACACTCAAAATTTGGAGAACAAGACCCTTTTTTCATATCATAACTGATCATATCAAAATATATTCTTTTGAAAATTTCACAAATATTTTTAAATGAAAAATTTAAAAGAAATAGAAATTGAAAAGAGTTCCTGTATTTCTTCCAAAATAACGGTGTACCCGTTTTTGAAAAACATTTTTTTTCTTAATTTTTTAATTAAAGTTTTCAATTTAATGTTGTAAAAATAAATTAAAAACAAGCTTAATTGGTCACCTTACCAAAAAATATTCTAATCAAATTCCGTAACAAAAATTATTCTAATTTTATCAATAATAGCTAGAGACAACTAGAGAATTTTGACCTAAAATGCTGTAGATTTGATAATTTCTCCATAAATCTTTTAGAATAAAATTGAAAATTAAAAAAGGAGTTGTTTTGTTTTTTATAGCAATCCCCAGATCCTTGAAAAAAGCGCACCCCAATTCTCATATACCAAATCTTATTGCTATAATCAGAGACAACAAAACGATGTTAATAAAAAGACAAGTAAAAAATTTTCAATATTTTTCCGCATTTTTCGCATTTTCGGTCCTTAAAAAACGCATTTTTTGTTGTCTCTGATCATAGCTATAAGGATTTAGTACCGTACCCAACAAACCAAGGTCCCTAATATTTGATGGTGCATCATTTTTTGGAATTTCGAGTTTTATGCAGCATCGGTCATTGGCTCGGAAAAGAAAATTTAAATGAAATTTTTTTTATTTTTTAATTTTCAACTTTTTTGCACCAAACTAAGATTTAAAAAAAAATTATAAAAATTTAATCGAATTTTCATTGAAATTTTCTTTTCCGAGCCAATGACTGATGCTGCATAAACCCGAAATTCCAAAAAATGATGCACCATCAAATATTAGGGACGTTGGTTTGTTGCATGAATCACAAGTCAAGTCAGTTTTAACATAGGAGGTATGTAGAATAGTCCATGCACCATATCCAGTTCTTAAGTTCTGATGCTGAATAATTCAGCAAGGGAATATGGTATCTACGAATTACGAAAGACTAATTTTTTTTTTGTTGCTTTAAATCAGTTTTTAACGAATTTGACGAAGTCGAAGAATTTGTCCATAAAGAGACATACTGAGAAATCTGTCTTTTTGTATTTGTATTTTCTTTTCTTTAAATCGTAATTTAAGTTGAAGTTTTTTTAAAGTAGAGTTCAATGCACCATAAATGTAAACTTTTTTTGAAATAATTTTTACGACTTCCCGATACTTTTTTCTCTAATAGACCTCAAATTATATGTTTTAAACCATTATCTTTCTTTTGAGAAAAGAATCTCATCGATAAAAATTTTCGTTAGTGAGATAAATAGGCACCTTGCTAGGTCAGCTTTTTCAATATAATACTCTAAATGAGGACTTATAAGATATAGAGAGTATTATTCTTCTTAGTCATCTTGAAACAGCTTGGTCCCTTTCCTCGATTTAGTCTTATTTGGAATTTAACAAATGAATAAAAACCTAAAGAATGCGGAAAACTAGGTGATTTAGTTGAATTTGATTATTTGAAACGAATTTTAAATTTGTTCCACACCCTGTTTTCAAATAATGCTCAAAATTTCAGTCTTAAGAGTAAAATTACTTAAAAATTAAATTTAGAAAAATTCCTAGAAATAATTAAGTTGCGTAAAGCGAAATTTTAGAATAAACAATTTCGAATAAAAGAAGTATACGAATTTGAATTCAAATCAAAATATAGAGATATACAAAAACCTCTTGATATTCAAAGGAAAAAATTCGTTTACAAACGTTAATAATAAAAAAATATAATGAAAAGAATATTAAAATATTTTTCTATATTAATTTTCATTTAATTTTATTTTAATTTATAATAATTAGCTTTTAAAAAATGCTAAATAGAAAAAAAAGTTCCTTTGGAATATCTAAAAAAAAAGGAGTACAATATGTTAAAAATTTTCTTTAGCAAAAAAAAATCATTTTTAAAATTGAATTGTTATAATTCTTCACAAATATAGATACTTCATGATACTTGTTTATAAACTGCTGCTGTTACTAAACCTTCTCTTTTAATCAATAGGTTACTTAAATGAGAAAAAATAAATAAATTTTTATTTTGAATCAAATTAAAAAAAAACAAGAGGCTCATAGTCTAGTAAAAAAATTAATTTGAAATTTTAAAATCTTTTACTCAATACTGAAAACTACTGATAAATAATAAAATACCATGTCTAAAGATAAACCCTTTTTTTGAAAATTTTATAAAAGCTTGGTATGAACCGTATGTTTTTTAATAATGTGACTATTAATAGCTATTTATCAGAGGATTAATAAACAAGATGATAAATAACTTATGCGATTAATTCATGTCTAAGGCTATGTTTCTCCATTATTTAGCAAAGAAATAAGGTGGGTTACCTGAAAAAATATGTTTAATTTCTATTTTCGCAAAAAATAAGGGTCTTTTTGGTGTTTAACTTGAGTTTTTTAAGGTGATAAAAATCCCCCAAAAAAGGCCCTAAACGCTTATAAAACAGACAGCATTTTATGTCATTTTTTTGCGCCTGATCTATAAAAAGAACGAGTGGTATATTACAATAAAATCTTGCGAGGTATTGCATTCAGTTAAAGCGTTTTAAACGAATGCATATCGTACCATTGCATCTCGCTCATGTTAATCCACCTCCAATGTCTAAACCATTTTGTTTTTTTTTTGTTTCAAACACGTCTTTTAAACTAAAGAAATCTAATCTCATGCCTAAAAACTATGATTAAGAAAATGATTCTACCAAAAATTAAATTTTTTTGATTAAATTGAATGAAGAACTATTTTTCACTGTTAAAACGGGTGCCGACCTCGGACTTAATAAAACAAATAGACACTATTGAGATTGAAAAAAATAAATTAGACTTACCGTAAACACTCGATGATTGTCCCGGTACATTTTCAAAATTGTACCATCCCTTTTTTTGTAGCCATAAGACTAAAGACTTCATTGCAATACTAAAATCGTCGATACAAATGTAAAAATTAAGATTTGTACCATGGTATATCTATCGAGTGTTTACGGTATCTATCTGAACTTGGAATTAGTAAAGCTTTTTATTGATTTTTATTGTTAAATTTCAAATTTATAAATTTTTTAGATACGATTTATCTTAAATTAAAAAAATTTTGCGAGTAAATTTTTTTCATCTCTCCTTTTAGTTTAAAGGAGAGATAAGCACACATTTTTCATATTAGACCCTTTTTTGAAAATAAGCTTAAGAATGAGTTCGGCACGGTTCAAAAAATTCATCAAAAAAGTAAATAGATAAATCTACAAATGTTCCAAATGGAAATGAGGAAAATACTGGTTAAACTATGCTCTTTTCATTAGCCCCTATATTCTTGCTTATTCATTCTTAGTAAAATCTCATCGATATATTTATCTAGACTATAATATTCTTAAATTTCAAAATTAAAATAAAAAAATTGTTACTTACCAGCTATCGGTCTCTAAAACAATAGATGGATTTTCATTTTTGCACAATCTTGATGCCAAAGATGTCAATTCAGTTATTGGTCCACCAAGTAAAGTGTCAGATTTACCTCTTGCTTAAAAAAATTTCAAGTACATAATAACAAACAAAAAAATGATAACAAACATTCAACAAAAAAAAATAATAAAATTCCTAAAAACTCAAAGAATTTAGAATAGCATTAAATTGCTGAATAACTAAATTTAAATGAGTCTCTTCACTCAACGTCGTATCTCGACTTCTCAGTTTACAAATACCATCTTTAGATACAGAACTAGGTAAATAAACACTATAAGGTATACCCATTAAATCTAAATGATCATATTTTGCCTCTAAATTACACTCGTCATCTAATTCAAACAATAAAATATTATGCTTTGTTTTTTGATAGAATATTTTCTTAAAATCAATGGCTAGACTTTTAACATTCGTTTGTTCCGGTGTGTACAACATGCATATTTTATATGGTGCTAAACGAAAGTCTATGTTAAAATAAACTTTATCCTTAACTTTAATATTAAATTTTTCCAATTTTTCACCCAGGTTTAAATCGTCTGGAAATTGAACAGAATCAATTAGAATATTTTCTAAAACTGTTTCAGCACTCGTTTCAGAAATGACCAAATTATCTAATTTTTTGTCTAAATTTTGAAAATTTTTAAACTCTGCTAAATCTTTTTTAACCATTGAAATCTTTTCTATTTTATTCTTTATTTCACTGTCATTAAAATGATAAACTAAATCGGGTTTTTCTATTAATAAATGCTCTGGATAATGAGCTATTTTCGACCACCATTGAAGTCTTTCTCGTTGCCATGCCAAAAACAAATCACTTGAATTATCATGATTTAAATAAATAACGTTTAAATTTGTTTGATTATTCTTTTTTTTAAATAGTAAACTTTCATTTTTGGCATTTGGGAAAATATTGACAAGACCAATCGGTTCTTTGTTATTGCCAAAATTTGGTAATTTTTCAATATAGGAATTTAATTCAAAATTTGAAACGTTTTTCTCTAACAAATCCACATTTTCAATCAAATAATTATTATTGAATTTATTCAGACTAAACTTGAGCCATTCATGTTTAATTTGGTTAATAAGTGCGTAGCCATAAGGTCCAAAACTCGAATTCTTAAAATTGAATATTCCTGTTTTTTCACAAAAATTTTCAAGTCTAGTCAAACGATTCATTTTTTTTTTATTAAATTTCTTTTAAAATTTTTAAAATTATTTTCAAGACTCTAAAATGTTTTTTTTCTAATTTTTAAAGCAATTCAAAATTAACTTGAGAACATAAATTTCATGATATACATATTTTATTTTGAATGTTTGTATAAGAACAAAGAAAAACTTACAAGCTAAGCAAAGACCATCGGTGTCAATTATCATAGCACCTACTACTCCGTTCGTATCCAATCTTTATATTAGTTGAAAAATTTTAAATAAATTTAAAAATTCAAAGAATATTTTGAATTTTACGTTTGGGTTATTATTTCTTCGAGTCTTTCCTCAGTCATTTTATATTTGATCTTTTAGAAAATAGATTTGAAATTAAGGGAAATTAGAATATTATTCTTTTTTTTTTTGCTTTTAATTATTTTGAATTTAGTCTGTGTTTAAAGGGGTTCCGATAACCAAGCTTTGCACATTAAAGTTATTTTTAAGTTTGCCGCTTTAATATATTATATATTTGTGTCTTGTGTTTATGCTGATTTAAAAGATAAAAATCTTTTTTTAGGAAACATAGTCTTTAAAAAAGTATAGTCATGAGAATTTACAAGCTTTGATAAGTTTCGTAAAATTATAAATTGACCTAAAATCGAACCTGACTTTCATATATTGATTGTTTTTAAAGAAAAAAAAACAAAAAACACGGCGAAACGCCTGAAAAACCAAAAAAACTTAATTAGAGATTAGGAACCCGGAAATTTTTATAATTTTGTTGTTTAATTACAGATTTAAACGCCTAAAAAAAACACCAAAAAAAATACCTATTTAATAGGTAAACCCAGTTTTATTCATATTTTAGATTTGCATCCGAGTCGTCCACGTTTTCTTGGTCGTTTTCAATATAGAGCTCAAGGATATTATAGCTAAATTATAAGATTATAAGATAATATTTTTTTATCACGATTTAAGAGTTTTTAAACGTTAAATTCTAATTTTTTTTTTAAATTCGATAAAAACAGTGTTGTTCTGAGGTCAACCTTGCCGTGATCAAAAAATTTGGGTTAACTTGTCGGCCTGGTAGCCGTAGAGGATCTTTTTGACATATACAAATTTTTTTTTGAATAAAAGAACAATTTTCATGTAAATTAAAGTAAAAATCGTTTTATAGACTTAACAGGTTCAAAAATTTAGCCTCAAAAACAATTAATTTAATTACTAATAGCCGGTTTTTATAAATATCTAGCTTTAAATTTTGAATCAAATGAAGAAGGATTAATGCATTTTTTTTTATAAAAACTTTTTCTACTATTTAAAGGCTTTTAGGTAAAACTTTTGAAATTTTAAATTATTTCTTTCTTTAAAAACCCCTTTAGTTTCAAAAACTTCTGAATTATTTTCTTTAATTTTTGATGGTTAAAACATAGATTTAGGTAAAGGTTTCAATAAAATTAAAAAATGGATATAAATAAAAAAAATTTTAAGATTTTTATTAAATTTACAATATTTATTTTTTTAATAAAATAAAAACAAACTAAATTTTATAAACATTATTTAGGCATAATTGTAATATTGTCATTTCGAATACCATATTCGACACATCTAGACGGATCAGTTGGATAATACTCTTGACACTTACTAATCAATCTCTTGACTGCTTGAATATACTTTCGCTGTGTTTCGTCATTGAGTACATGTGCGACGTGTTTAGACGCGATACGTTCTCTTCCTGGTCTCGCATGAATACCGACCATAGTCGCTCCAATAGGCCATGGCGAATTACCAATAGCCATTTCTAAAAAATACTCATTTGCTTTTATATAATTTCTATCGATTAATTGTAAAAAAATTTTCACTAATGAATCCAAAATGTCGTCAGGTAGAGTCTTGGTTTTTAATTTACGACATAATGGTTTCAAATATAAACTTGTTTGAGAGTGTAAGGCAGTCTCTATTTTACCTTTAACAGTTAACTTCTCGTCTAGACTACGACTATTTATAGTTTTGCCCCAATGCTTTAAAATATATTTTATATATTTTAAAATAAGTTGAGAGTCTGAGTTTCTCTCGCGAGTTTTTTTGGCTAGTTCTAAAATTTCATTGAAATCAATACCATCGTCTTTGACTTCTACGTCAATTTGACCTTTATTTTCTGCACCACCATCGACTGAATTTATCAATTCGTTAAGATTTTCTTGCTCTGATTTCTCCATAGCTGCTCTAAAATCATTTCTCATACCATTCTCTTTGGGCTCACTAGTCTCTATTAAATTTAAACGCTTAAAAGAGTCTAAATCAGTCTCGCCAAATAGACGTATGGGCTCGTTACGTTCTCTCAAGCGTCTAATTACTTCATGACGTGGTAGAATTTTTTTATCAGTATCTTCTTTTTCTTTATTTAATTTGTCTAATTTTGATTCCGAGTCGTGTGAGTCTCTACTCGATTCGTCTTGTTCCATGGTTTTTTTAAGCATAGTTTGCTCAATGAATTTTTGAGTTTGAATTTGGTCTAATTCGCCGCGTTTAAAATATTTTTTTTGTGATGTTTTATTAAGCAAATTAGCCTCCTCAAGTTCTTTTCTTTTTTTGGCAATTTCATTTTTGAGCAAGTCCATTTTTTGAAATTTGAAAAATAAAAATTATTTATGCTGATATTTTCAAAAATTTTCAAATTTTTATAAAAAAATTAATTTCCATACTCGTATTTATATTGGATTTTAATAAAACATAATTTAGCATTTATATCAGATGTAGTAATTTAAAAAAAAGTCTTGTAATCAAGAAAAATATCTTGTTTATTAATGTTTGACATGACCGAAGTTATAGGTTAAGTTTATAAATTCAAAATTGTTTTTCTCAAATATTTTCCTTCTTGCTCCCAAAGCAAGCTTTGATGCGGGTTTTTTTTTAAAAACTTTTAAATTTCGCGTTTTAAAACAGCTGTACCGTACCGTACCTTGTCATAATCTAATTTATGCAGAAAAATGAGTATCGAAGACCATAACAAAGGGACCAGGATAGGTCGAGCATTTTAATAGAAAACCATCTTAGTTTACTAAGAGCTATAGAACGTATAAAAATACTCGTGCTTAGCCTTTTTTTTTTGAATTTGTCATACAAAGTTAGCCTTAGTAGCACCCTATTCACACTGTCCAAAGTTTTCGCACTTTAGCCACACAAAAGGCACTTTAGTCGCTTACAAGTCTTAAAGGTATTAAGTCTTTAAATCCAAATCTCAATTTTTATTTTTAATGCTGGATTTAAATCTAAAACTCGGCTTTTAAGCCAGCATTTATTTATAACTTTCTGTAGTTAAAAAGGTACCTCAATATCGTGTTTAAAAGCCTTTTTGATCTGAAGAGGATGTCCTTAAATAAAGTCTCAAAGCACAAAAATTCAAAATTAAGAATTAAACAATTTTTATTTTACTAAAGAAATTTAAAAAAAACTATAAATTAAACAGAAGGGGTTTTAGGTTTCCATTCATCTTCATCAATATCATATTCAACAAAATTTTTATTCAAAAAATACCAATTACCACAGAAACCAATATCGACAATGCGACTAATAAACTTAAGAATATTGTTAACTGAGTTGAATATGTTATACTTGCTTGGCGAATGTAACTGAGTACATTGTTTTTCATATGTGTCATCGTATTCACTAAATTTCCTAGCCATTATTAAACTAAAAAACACACATGACTTATAGTCTAAAAGACCGGAATTTTCCATTTTATTTAATTCGTTCAAATAAAATTCTGATCGTTTGTTATACGTGCTACCACACATTATTAATTCGTTTAAGCATTCTTTACGCTTATCCTCATAATCTGTTTTTGTTGGTGATGTCTTGTAAAATATGACCATTGATGTCATAAATATACCATAACCTAAAGCTTTAAATGGATGCTCTTTAGTTGATTTGTATGTTTCTTTACCGACTTCTACGTAATCTGTGTAAATTTGTTTTAAATAATTGAATGCGCGTCTACGTAAAGTTTCTTTATTTTCAGCATTTCGCATGTTTATTGTGTTTTGAACATCTTCGATGCCGGTCTTTGGCACGCTTGTAGGAAATTGAGGCGCTTGGTTTATTGATCTTTTAAATGGATTTGACACGTTCCTAGCGATGCCTTTTACTTTACCTTTTAAAAACCAAGACATATGAAATTTTGAATAATAATTTTTCTGGTTAAAATTTTTGGAATTTTTTAAATTTTAAACTATAAAAATATGTAAATTTACTTTTTTTTTTATGAAAATTTTTCTATTGCAAATCTTTTATTATTTTTGGTTTTGAAATTTTAAAAAATAACATAACGCGTTATGAATTAAAAAAACTGGTTTTGAAATCTTGCTAGATTTTTTTAGGTTTTAATTTAGTAAACCCAGTTGTTAATTTCTTTTTGGTTAAAAAAGGAAGTCTTGAGTCTTCCAAGGTGATTATCAAATAAACAAAAAGTCTTTTAACCCCTTAATAATTTAACAGATTTCGAATCTTTGCTATCTCTTACGGCTCTTAATTTCTTTTAAAATTAAAAAAAGTTTTACCATTATCGATGTATTTAATTTTGAAAATATTTTGGAGATACATTTTAGCCCAAATGTTATGGAATTTTCATGCAAATAAAAACAAGTGTGTTACCGTTATCCTTCGATAGTTATACCGTGGTACAAATCTGGAGTTTCGAATTTGTACCCAGTGATTTTATTACTAAAATGAATTCACAGACCTTTCAGCTTCAAAAAAAGTGGGGGTTTGGTAAAATTTTGAAAAATTTCGATTTTATACCGGTAATCCTATCATCGGTTTACGGGAACTTCAGTTTGAGTTGCACTTTTTTTTGAAGTTAAAAACTTTTTAACATCTTTGATGCCAAACTAAAATTTTAATCTTATAAACTAAGAAATTAAAATCTTAAGATCAATCATTAAACTGAAATTAGAGATAACCTATATTATTTTATTGCCTAGAACCATTCTTTTGAAATCTCGCTTTTTAGACGATGCCATCGTAAAAATTAATATAAACTAATTAAATTTTATATAAACTGCCTTCTAAAGGTTCATAAAAAATTATATATAATATAATTGATTCAAATTTTTAGTTAAAAATCTAAGCAACTTTAATTATTTTTCAAAAATTTTCTGAAAAAAAATTTTTGCATTAATCAAAAAAAAATTATCACTTAAAAAAATACCCTTATGACAAAATAATTATGGCGAATGAAAGTCCTGAAAAAAACATTGTGAAACAAATATCAAAGGATGCACTAAATTTTTTATATTTAGATAGCTTTAAAAACGAATATTCAGATTTTAAAGAGTTACGCGAACTTTTCTTTACAACAGCCATTGAAATTTTCTCGAATGTAGGAGATTTAATACTTTCTAACTACAACGATCATGAAGAGTCAAATTTAGCCAATATTGAAAGATTAAAAGACAAATTAGCGATTTTCTATAAGGAATTTGAAATATTTGAGCTGAAAACAATCGAATTGTCCAGAACTCTCGATCCAGAAAAAATTGAACTTGATGATTTATTAAAAAGAATAAAAATTTTAGAATTAGATTCGCTTATTTTAGATGAAAAATTGAATTTTATTACCGAAAATTTGAACACGGAAACTTGTAGGATTTTTAGTAATGTTAAAAAAAGAACTAAATATGATCCGATTGCCAAAATTCATGAATATGAAAAAGACACAATCCCAAGTCCAAAAGTCTCAATTACAGATTGTTCTAATTTGAGCAAGAAATCAAGTCAAAGGTCCCTAACATCAGTCAAATCTTATCAATCAGAAATATTTCAAAATAACGAAATAAGCCTATCAAAATTTGATTTTGATAAAACAATTGATTTTTTTGAAAGAGTAATTTTTTTCTTTTAAAAATTTAAAAAATTTTTGAAATTTCTTTTTTTTCTTTTTTAAAAAGATTGTTGATAGCTTAGAAATAGATCTTCAAGGTTTACATGCTCCTTTAATGTTTACTCTAGACACAAAACAAAAATTTAATTGCTATTTATTCTATGATATTTTTAGAAGTTTTATCGATCCTAATGACGAAATACTAAAATTGACAATACATAAAATTGTTCTTCTTGATAATGGTCATTTAGTGATAGGTGAAACAAATAATACTTTGAGCATATGGGATATAACTGACATTGAAATTAGAAAAATTAAGAAAATCTCTCATACTAATTCAAATATTTTACCAGTTTCACAGCTTAAAATTAAACCACTACCTGAAAATAGAATTTTATATTACATTAAAGGCAGTTTGTATTTGCTTGAGCCTAACGATAAAACTTATAAACATACTAAGAAAATTTTCTTAAAACATTGTAAAGAATCAATGTTGGAAAAAATTAAATTTTCAAAAGATATAGGTGTTATATTGAATTTTAAAGAATCGGAAATAGTTGAAATATGGGATTTGGATGGTGGTTATTTGAAATGTAAATTAGAAGGACATCTCGGATGGGTTCATTCAATAGCTGTTTTATCTACTACTGAATTAGTTACGGGCTCTAATAAGGATCAATTGATTATATGGAATTTATCGGATATCAGAAACCCTAATAAAAAATATGAATTTTTAGACGAATTTTATTTAGATTCAGTAAACAAAATTAAAATTGTAAAGGACCTAGAAAGAATTTTAACTTTGAATGCAAGAAATACAGTTAGAATATTTGATTATAATTTACAATGTCTATATACAATAAAAGATTTAGCTGATGGTCGAAAACCTGAGCCAATAATGAGGCCAATTTGCTTATTGGGAAATTATTTTGTACATTTGAATAATTGTGATAACAGAATTAAAATATATTCAATTGAAAGTGGCGATGTAGAGGAATGTCTGTCGATTCATAAAAACGAAATTTTATTTATGAAATGGCATGGTCAATACATGTTTTCAACATCAAAAGAAGGTATAATTAAAATAAGTCATTTGAACTATTTTAATCTGCCAATTTACCACGAAAAACAACAGCATACTGATCCAAAAATAAAAATGAAAATTTTTGACCCACTTGGTCAATTAAATGAAATATCTAGAAAGGCTTTTGAGGGTGTTAGCAAAGCGAAAAAAGCTAAATACGAAAAACTAAAAGAGAAATATCTAAATAAAGTTCAAGAAAAAAAATGATTTTTTTAAAAAATGTCTATATATAATAAATTTTAACAAAAAATAAAACAGACGTTAAACATTTTTCTTTAAATCTTAATATTGTACCCTACCTTAGAACCAAAGAGATAAAATCTATTTTTCATCTTTAGTAATGAAAGAAAGTTTGTTAAATAACCCATATACTTTTACATTATCAACTAGAATGATTACAGTTTAAATATTTTAGCTTAACAGTTGTTAGTTGCGTAAATGAAGAAAATGTCCTAATGTGATGTTCCATTTCCCAAACGCATCAAATATTTTAACTTATTTTAAAATTAGTAGTAGTAGATAGAACTTCGACTTGGACGTAGTCCCTTTTTTAGCTCTTTTTTGCACTTTTTCCTACTCATGTATGTCTTTAATACGGGAGTAGCTTAAAATAGCTAAAATCAAAAAAGCTAGTGTCAAAACAGCTAAAAAAATTCAATTAAAAATAAATTGAATCAAAATAGCTTAATTAAGAAAAACCGAAGTTCAAAATAGCTAATGATTATAATTTTAAAATAAATTGATTAGAAGAGCTTAATTAGGTAATTAAATAAGCTTACTTAAAATAAATTTTTAAAAATTAGAACTTGGTATAGCAATTTTTTATTTTTTATGTTTCTCTTATAATTATTTTTCGACAATTGTCACATTAAAAGCTTCAAAATTACATTTAGCACCAAAATTCTTTGGAAAATCCTTTAGAAAATATAAATTTTCGTTGTTTTTATCTTTTAGCTTTTTTGAACTCATCTTTTTTTTACAGGTAGCTATTTTTAATTAAGCTAATTTTTTTAAAATTAATTGCTAGTAAAAAAAAATTTAGCTGTTTTAAAACTAGCTTCATGTGTCTAACGTGAACGTGCCATTTAATTTCGTTTTTGATAAATATTCCAAGATCTTTTTGACACAATGTTTTTGCAAGTGAATGCCTTTCACTTGTATGTTTCTCAATTTCGTAATCGAATAATGAATTGGTACGACCTAAATCTAAGACTTTACTCTTGTCTGCGTTAAGTACTGTTGACCACTTATGACCAATCACAAATCTTTTCCATATCACTTTGAAGTTTTATATTCAATAAAAAATTTTTGATTATAGCAATTATTTTCGTAAAGTCTAGATTAACTTTACAAATCATTTTCGATTAGCTCGAGCATCTCATTGAAAAGAAAAGTAGTGGGTCCAGGACAGAGCCTTGAGGAACACGACTAAAGACTCAAATCCACGACGAGCTAAAATTTCCCAATACAACTCTTTGTTTACGATTACTCAAAAAATCACCTTTCCATTTTAAAATATTTTCACCAAAGCAATACTGTTTTAGTCTTGACAATAACGTCTTGTGTGAAATTTTGTCAAAGGCTTTCGAGAAATCGGTGTAAATAATGTCAACTGCGAAACCTAGCGCAAAGGTAATTAGATCGATTTCCTCCAAAAAATTTGTAGAAAAAGATGGTAAAAAGCCATGCTAAGCTTCTGAGGTAAGTTTATTGTACAAGACTTTGCATAAAATCCAAGTTAAATAGACTGATCTATAATTATTAAAATTCAATTCACTCCTCGATTTGTGAAGAGGCATGATGTTTGCCTGTTTCCAAATCTTAGGTATTAATTAAGTTTGGAAATACTTAGTATATTTAATAGAAATCGGTATCGAAAAAGCTTTAACAGCATTTTTCAAAATCCAGCCCTGAATTTCATCTGGCCCGATCGCCTTATTCGGATACATATAGAATGAATTCAATGTAAACAGTCTCTTTAAATAGCCAATAAAAAAAATTAGTGTTAACACAAAAAAAGAGTCGTTTCAATCAATATGATTAATTTAAATAGACTCAAGTAAGGATTTTATTTAGAGTTTTGCTCGCTTGTAGGGGACGACCTTTTTACGCCTCAAAAATAAATTTATCTCGTTTTAAGATATCATGTCTCTTGTCTTAAAATATTTCAGAAGTTATTTATTTGTCATTTTAGTAATTCATTTCCAATATTCTTTTATAAAAATCCTAAAGTATTTAAGTTTAGTGCTTAATGTTTATTTTTTTTGTTATCCCTATAAAAATTAACAGGAACATTTCGAAAATTTTAATTCTTTTATTATGTGATTAAATTAAAAGAACTCTAAGATTTTAATTCTATTTTTTTTCTAAAATTTTATAACTTAAATCTAAGCAACTTAAATTTTTTTAAATTTTTTTTATTAAAAAATTAATTTAAAAAAAATTTCTTTTTCTCAAAACAATAAAATGGCAGGAAAAACAGACTTAAAATGCTGTATTTGTAACGAAAAAGCAAATCCGAAGCCAATTATTTTGAGTTGTGGATCGATCATTTGTAATAAGCACAAATCTCAATCAGAATGTCCAGCATGCGCAAAAATACTTGAAGAATCCTCGACGACAAAAGCCAGAGAGGAACTTGAAATAAAAAATGATCCAGTTACATTTGATAATAGACAACCCTATTTAAGAGAATGTCCTAATTGTAATGCTTGTTTAAAAAATGTCGTACGTCGTTTACCAACCCATAAATTTGAACCATCCGAAGATCCACTTCAAAAGAAACTTTTAATTGAAAAATTTGTAAAAAACGAATTTAAAAATTCACGCCGTGTTTTCCATAAATTAGAGAAAGCTTTTCATAAAGAGACTAAAGCTCAAGAAAAATTCAATTATCTAATAGATACTCTTTTCGAATCTAGTATTACTCAAATTGATAAAATCTTTAAAAAATTAGAAAAACAAAAGTATGTACATAGAGAATCGAATTCGATTTTTCATTATTTAAATCAAAATGAAAACGAAAATGATCTTAGTTATGACGATCTTCTAAAACGTATTAATCTTTTTGAACTTAATGAAATGCTTATGGATAACGAAATATTCAAATTAAAAGCTGATTTGTGCGATCAATTTCAACTAAAAATGCCTTCTAGAGATTTTGACATGAAGTATAATGATTTGAATCTAGTCCTAAATCTCAATTATGATATCGAAGATCTAAATCTTGAAGAAAATGAATATGTAAGCGGTTTTAGGAATAAGAACATAAATTTTGTTATTTTAATTGAATTTAATCTTAAATGTTAAGTATACTGTATTATGAGAAATTCGATTATCGCTCACCAATTTTACTAAAAAAATGCCTTCAAAACAAGAGCTGTGTGTTCTAACATTGTTAAACTGACCATATGGCATGTTTTCTTAAAAAGGGAGCATTTTTAGGCGTTGAAAAAAATATTAACCGCTATTTTGAGAGTTATAAACATATTTCAAATTCAGGTTTTAATTTTTCATCATCTATAAATGCTCCATTTTTTTGAACACTTGCCAAATATAATTTAAAGTATACCTACTGGGGTTGTAATATAAATGTAACGTCAACCGTAAACCGTAACTTTGGTCCGTAACCGTAACCATAGCTCAAACATCTTAAAATTGAAAATTAAGTCTAATTAACATGGGTTACGGTTGACGGTTGACGTTACATTTATATTACAACCACTGTATGCTAGACTCCCTTTTAACTCTATGCATCACGTGCCATCCCGCCCAAGTTAAAATAGCCTGATTTATTTGATGAAGTTGAAAAAAACATAAATAATGTGTATAAAAAGGGTCTTGTTGCATTTTTGGACAATTAAACTTGTTGGAATTATGTCTAAAACAAATTAAAATTGTCGAACTAAATTTGGGTCCTACTTAAAAACTGACACTTCTTTTTTGAAAATTTCCTGACTCCCACTTATCTCAGCTAAAAAGTGTCCTATCGTCATCTTTGATATGCTATTTAGTGTGAAATTTTATGAACTTTCTAATAATTTAGTTAATTTTCTTGCGGGTACCATAAAACGTTGCTTATAAGCGAAATGTTTTAGCCAGTGAAAATATACTAAAAATAACTTCTTTGAAAGGCAAAATCATACTCAAAAAGAATGAGTTTAATATTTTATCATAGAGTTTCTAATAGAGTTTAGTGAGGTTTATTAAAATATAATAAAATTAAAATTTGTCTGATTTCCATTCGTCTTAATAACGATTTAAATTTTTAGCCCTACAAACTCCATGTCAAAAAAATAAATATGGCTAATTTTATGGTTGGATTTCTTTGATTGAATCTCATTTTTATTTTGTTTGACTCCAAAGTCCATAAGGTACATGGAGTATGTGAAGGAAAGAATTTTAAATGATAAATTTCTATTAATTCATATTAGAAAAATTCATAAAGGACATGAAAATAATTAAGAAGCTGGTTGTCAATAGGTTTTTTTCAAGAGTCCAATTTTTGGTTCAAAAATTAAATTAGAAAAATAAAAATCCTATTAAATTTGTTTTTTAAGTGGCTTAAAAATATCCACAATGATTTAGTTGACATTAATTTTGACAAAAAGAACAGACATAAAATATTATATGCAATTGATTCAAAAAATAGACTCCATGCCTATATAATGTATCAAGGCTTATTACGTAACCTTTTGGAAAAATATGAAATATTCAATTCATTAGGAATCAATGATTTTAAGCTTCTTGATAATGGTCATATAGTACTGGGTCATTGTGACAATATTCTAAGTATTTGGGATATAAACGAAATACGTGTTAAAAGAATCAAGCGAATAATTCATCAATTACCCAATCAATTTCCAGATGAACAAATAAAAATTAAAAAATTATCAGAAAATAGAATTTTATACTACATCAAAGGTCATTTATACTTGCTTCATCATGAAGAACAAACTTATCATCAAAAAAAATCTATAAATCTCAATCTACCTCATCATACTAGGCTTAACCAATTAAAATATTATGAAGATATTGGAGTTGTTTTATCAATAGAAAATTCTAATGAAGTTCAAGTATGGGATTTATATGGTGGATATTTTAAATGTAAATTAGAAGGTCATCTAGGATGGATTCATTCACTAAGCTTTTTATCTAATACTGAATTAATTACTGGTTCAAATAAGGATCAATTGATTATATGGAATGTGTCAAATACTAGTTATCCTTATAGAAAGCATGAATTTTCAAGCGAATCAGAATATCTAGATTCAACGGATAAAATACGAATTTTAAGAGATACAGGAAAAATTTTAACTCAAAATGCAAGAAATACAATTAGAGTATTTAATTTTGAATTAAAATTATTATTTATAATTGATGATAAGCATCCATTTGGTCATATGACAACAATCAAACCAATGTGTGTACTACCTAATCAAAGAATAGCTAGAGCTTCTAATCGGGATTTTTCTATTAGAATATTTTCCTTGGAAAAAGGAGAATTAGTCGATGAATCAATGGCACATGAAACTGCAATAACAGGAATTAAAGTGAGTGAAAATGAGATTGTAAGTGTCTCCTTAGATTCTACAATGAAAACTTGGAATAATGAATCTGTGAAAGAAAATATGTTTTTTCGCTTTGGATTTTCAATTAGTAAATTTAAATTTAAAAATTTTGAATAAAATTAATTAAAAAACTTTTACAAGTTGAAAAATTTTTAAATTAAGATTTTACAAATCATGTATCTAAAAATTGTATTCCCCAAACGAAAGACAACTACGAAAATTTCCTAATTTTCTAAATATTTTTAACATTCATTTATAAAATCTAGAGAAGATGGTTTCAATTTTTTATTAAACCTTATTAAGAGAAACTTAAGAACCTTAAGAATCTTAAGATCACTCGATTTTTTTCTGGTCACCTATTTGTAAAAAGATTCAAATAAAAGCTCTTGGTTCTTTAATTTGAGTCATTTTTTAGGACCAACAAAAAAATTAAAATAGAAGGCTTCAAAAGATAACGACTCGGAAATTTGAGGAAATACCGTAAACGCTCTCTAAGGGTACCGGTACTATTTCGAAAATTTCGAATTTAACCCATGGGGTAAATACTTATTTGTATACATTTTTTGATGAGTTTTAGTAGCCAGAAATTTTTTTTAGTACCGTATACAAAAACGA
>NTPY01000159.1:424250-434290 GCA_002922825.1 Brachionus calyciflorus | reverse complement strand
ATTTTCTTGCTAAAAATCATTTATTTGAGGAAGATTTGTTAAAAATTCCATTTAATTTCGAGCGTTTTGATAAAAATTTGAGAAAATTTGGTTGAGCAATGACAAATTTATGTAGAATTTAAGTTAATACATACTTTAGGCTACATAAAAATTTAAATCAATTTTCATTTTTTTTTTATTTCATATTTTTTTTAATTTATTTTTGCAAATTATTTTGAATTTTTGAAGAAAAAAAAATTAGATTTCGGAAATTCCGACTGATTTTCAATCAGCTCTTCAAAAAGTATTGGACAAAGTAGAAAAAATTATTTTTTTTATCTTTTATTCGAATTGCCCCGTATCCTTTAATAAAGGAATTATTTGAGGATTTAAAATTTCAATTTCCCTGTGTTTCCTTATAGCTTATATAGTCTGAAAATATTTTTATAGAATAATAACTCGTATGAAAATATTTTAACGATTTCATGACCTAATTGTAGTTTAAAAGAGTGTAACTTTTTCATCACGACATGTATTAATTTAAATTTTTTTAAATTGCTTTCTAAAAATTATCAAAAAATCTAATAAATAAAGAAGAATAGATTTAGATTTTATCAACCACACAAAAAGTACATTTATAGGCTTACAAAAAAGATAAAGATCTAAATCAATTACCTCATTCCAATCATCAAATAGATTATTTGATATATCCAATTCCATTAAATTTCTACATATATTTTCTAAATCAACACAATCGCCACAAGTATTCAAATTTTTTCCACTCAAAACTGCACAAATTGAGGTAAAAACTAGACAAAAATATAATTTAAGTCTTATGATATTCTTTAATTTTTTGTTTTAAAAATTAATCCGGCAATTTACCAGGTTTTCTTGGTGATGTGCTTATAGATATTTGAACATCAGTTTCATTTAAAATTTCATTTTTAAAATCATTTTGAGATCGTCGTGTAGCAATGCCTGTTCTAGTCAATGAACCACCATTATAATGTAAAGAATATGTGTGTTGACCATTTAGATCAACTAAATCCATGTATCTCTCATAAATGGCGTTTAACAAGCTTGTTTCTTTAATGGTTAATTCCGTTAAAATCTCAGCCATTCCGTCCATTTTTTTTAAATTTAAACAAATATTTCTTTTCGATTTCAATAACAAAAAAATATGAAAAAAAAAGTTGAAATTTAAAACAGTTTATATTTATACGTTATTTGCTCGAGGAGGAATCAATCATAAGATATATACCTATACCTAAATAAAAAAAAGAAAATTAATAATTAAAATTAATGCAGGAAAATGTTAGTCATATCGTTCAACTGATTATTCATCGAAATAATTCTGCATAAATTTTTTTTCTAGTTGTTTAAAGCTAGATTTTTGACTTGAAAAATTGATCTCGAGTTATTAATTAATTTTTTTCTTTAATGTATAAAAATGGAAGAAAAAAAAATCAGAGTGAGTCAAACAAAAAATATGCGATTTAAAAGCGAAAAAATCATTTGAATTTAAATCACCTGCTAAGCTAATAGTTTTTAGCTCTTAAAAATTTACTTTAAATTTCAAATAAAAACTTTGTTAAATATTAAAAAAAAAAAGTTAAAATTAAATTTTCTTACAAATACAAAAATATTTATTAAACTATTAGACCGAAACTCATTAAAAATACCAGAACTTTAAATAAAAATCCCCATTTAAGATTTATATATTTTTTTTTACAATATTACGTATAGCTAATCACAAAATTATTGACAAGGAAAATTAAATATTGTGATTTTAAATAAACCTAAATTCAAGCTTTAAAAATTTGAATTTTTGAGCAAAAATTAATTAAGGCAGCTACTAGATTTACATTCTAATTCGCCCCCTTGTGTCGACCATTTTTTTTTCAAGTCAACTTGAAATTTTTTAAATATAAAAATAATCCATCCATAGTTGGCTATTGTTATGACATTGTTTTATTGAGTCCAAAAAAATTACTTAGATGGAATTAAAGTTCAAAGAGTACAGTTTGGTTTAGTTTATCAATTGGCGATTATGTTTTTAAAGAAAATTATTGGGATTCAAAAAAGTACAAAAGCTCTTTACTCATAAATTGGCATTGGTTGTAGAGCATTTTGTCTAGAACCTAAAATCTTAGCTAGACTGTATACTATATATTGTCAGCCTATTTTTAATTATGGTATAGAAATGTGTCATTATAAAAAAAATATGATAAATCACAAGCTTGTATTATTAAACTTAAGATTGAATTGTCGAAATTCACGAAAAATACTGCTTTATTGGAAGCGTTAAAATTCAAATCAATAAGTAGAATTTATTACAAGTCTAAGATCTTTTTTTTCATCAAATAAAAAAGTTTAATCCCCTGGACGAATTTTTATCATATCTGAAAATCTATTGACGTAATTGCTCGATTTTTATGACATGTCATTATTAAAAATAGTGGCATGTCACTATGTTATCTTTTTAATGTTACATCTTTTTAACTGTCATAAAAACTGAATACCCTCCTTTTATGACATGTCATAAAAATCGAGCAATTACGTTAGAATAAATTAAAATGCCATGAAGGCTCATTTATCAAACAAATAAAAATCGTTTGTAAAATAATTGATTAAGATCATTTTACTGAAGATGGTAAAGCTTGTATGAATGCACTCGATCAATTTTATGTGTTAAAAATTACTGAAACAGACAAAGCTGAGGTCTATGGAAAGATTGTACATTTGTCGGACTTGTCTGTAAAGATCTAGTAAATTGTAAATACTACAAGGAGATTTTAAACGATTTTCTGAATAAATAAGCAACTTAAATTTTAAACTAAGCTATTTTTTATTTAAACTTTTTTTTTGTTTTTGAGTCACCTATGAGGTGCAGTATAAATAAATAATTCAAAGTGGTTAAGACAATTAGTGTAGCAACTAGACCGGCTTCGTCCTTTATAAGTCTCACCAGTAGAGCTTAACACATCATATTCTTAACTCCTGAGAAGCTGTTTTCGAATAAGCTATTATTTGATGTGATTTATTTTATGTGATTGTAAGTATTTTGACAAGTTTGAAAGACAATTTTGAAATTGATTTTTTTGTTGCGTTAATAAGCAAAAACTTTGTTGATAAACTAAACGTGTTCTGATTAAAACCTTTATTTTTGAAAAAAAAGTCTATGCACTGAAAAGACTTTGTTATTTGTAAGAGTAGCTGTAGAGTGTAGGTATTCACTACAGCTTATACTTTATTTGAGGTGTGAAAGCTGTTGTTAATAGAAAATTAAATCTTTGACTAATCTAAATTAATTAAGAATTTTGATTTGAATAAAATATTTTATTAACAAAAAATAATTTAAAAATTAATTTTTCCAATAATAAAATAACTAAAATTTTCTTGAAAAAATATTAAAATATTTAGAAAAAAGAGTGTTAAATTTCGTTATAGATAATTTCATAATAAAGAGTTTATTACTATGTATTCTTTCATTTTAAGCTTTAAAATGATTCGTCAGAACTATAAGATGGTACATCACGAGACACGAATCCAGTTGGTCTTTCTTGAGGAACTTTATAAGACCCTTTTCTTGAGTCTTGATTTTTTTTATTTGTTGTTTTTTTTTGTGGTCCACTTCCAGGCGGGGTTGGAAATGTAAAATTTGGCGTAGCAAACGAATTACCAAATTGATTAGACGAAGATGGGCCGAAATTAAAAGTTGGAGGAGGCTTATTAAAAGAGCCTCCAAAATTTGCGCCAAAATCTGGTCTCCTAAAAAAAAAGTTCTCATTTTCTGTTGAAACAAAATTTGGTTTCGTACTTGTATAAAACGTAGTTTTAGGCTCTTCTGTTGTTTTATTGTTATTTAGTTCTGAATTATGTACAGGTTTAAACGTCGAATTTGTTCCAAAAAAATTAAAATTTCCGAACAAATTAGACTGTTTTTTTTCTTTATCAGAACCAACCCTTGTACTTGTAGAATCTTTGTTATTTTCAAGAATCGGCGGCTCGCTGTTACACAATAAGCACCTTGATTGATCCGAATTATTTGTAACTAAACAATTAAAGCATCGCCATTTTTTTTCTGGTTCTTTTTCACTTTTAATTACCGGTCTATCAGTCTGACAACAAACACATTTTAACTTATCATGTCCATTGTAAACAAAACAAGTTTTACATTCCCATTTTTTAGGCTTATTATCATTACCCAATTTGAGCTCGCCAAAAGTTTCAGTCAAATTTAAATCTAAATCAACAAATTTGAGTCTATATTCTTTACCTTTATTCATATCATTTGAAATTTTTTTAATATTATTTATTTTATCAGTGACCTTGAATTTAAAACTATCAGTCAATTGAATTTTCTTGACAACATTTGTCTCATTTTGTAAAGAATTTTTAAATGCCTCAATATTCATGTTATCATTTGTTGCAAGCATTTTTCGAATGCTATTTAAAATTTCATTTTCTTCTAATTCTAATTTAGCAATTAAATTAAGACTGTACTCATCTATTTTGGTAATTAGCTCATTTTTAAGCATTTCTCTTCTTATGTCAATTGTATTTTTTATAATGTTGAAATTTTCGTTTACTTTGACCTCGAAATCTTTGAAACTTTCCGACTTGAGTTGGTCAGCTTTTTTCAAATCGATTTCTATTTGATGTTGAGAGACAGCTAGTTTATTTACGCCTGAATTCAAGCATTCTTCGACATTTAGTGTATGTGAATTACAAACTGGACAATCGATATTACCAGTTAAATCTTTCAATTCTTTGTATTTAAATGGCAAGAGACATGGTATAAGGAGTATATCTAAATTTTCCATCTAAAATATTTATAAATTAAAGTTCCTTTTTTTTTTATTTTTTAAAATTTTTTAAAAAATTTCTTGAATGCTTGTAAAAAATATTAAAATTAAATAATAATCCAGTCTTAAGAAATCAAATAAATACGATTTAGTTCTTTAATTTTTTTGCCTCGTTTGAATGAATTTTTTTTGAAGATTTTAAAATTCTTAAATTAACAATTAAAAAGAAAAAAATTCTGAAAATTTTATTTCAAAAAATAAAATGTATCGAGATAAGACAAGCGCAATAGGATGTCTTTTATTTTAAGAAAAACTCCGTTTAGCAATCTATTGATGAAGCAATATGAGTGAAATTTTTTCCTTGACTGACAAGGTGAGGTAGATGAGAGCGATCTTTAAATGAGGAAAAATATATCTTAAAAGAGAATAATGCACTTTAAATGAGAAAAAAATCACTATCAAATAATTTTCTTGATCAAAAGTACTAATTTTTTCACACCCGGTTAAATACATTTTAAAATGAAAAAATGCACTTTAAAAGATGATACAACACCTTTTCTAAAAAGAACATACTGAAAATGATGAAATAAGCACACCTTAAAATTTAAATACTACCCATAAAATAAAAATAAACGTGAACTGCTTCTTTTTGACATACGCAAGCGTTATTCTAGGAACGCATTTAAACTACGTCGCTCGCTATGTCTATCAATGCAAAATTTTTTTAAGTCTATAAAAATATAAATCGTTTTTCAATAAGCTGAAGTCATTAAAAAAAAAAAATTCTTAAACTTTTGCCTAATACTAAAAGGACCGGCAAAAATTTTTTTAAATTATTAAATAAGTTTCATAACAGATTGGAACATAATATGCATCAAATTTAAAAGCAAAGCTACTGATCAAAGCTTTAATGGAAATATTAAAGCATGTAAATATTGTTGATAGTAAAAAATATTAAAAATTGAATTTGAAATTTTGAAAAGGGTTCAAATTGACCTCGTCGGTCCTTTTAGTGCTAAAAAATTTGTCGATTCTATTAATTCATCGTTTCGGACTTCCATTAGCATTGGGTACAATCAAATTTTACTTAATTTATCAGACATTTTTAATTAGTCGACATTTAAAATTATCCACCAAAAAGAGACGTTAAACCATAAAATATTTTAAAAATTTTTATTCAAAAAAAAAAATTAAAATATACAATAACAAGAAATGGAATTTGAATCAAGTTAAGCTAAAAAATAGATAAATAATAGATCAAAAAAAATGTATCTAATATTTTTCGAAGCAAAATATCTAAATTTTGAAAATAGTTTTTATTTTGTGAATTTTAGTCATCTGTAAAATTTTGAAGTCTAATGTCTTTTGCGTTGACTTCAACTTTCTCTAAATCATTGCTAATCGATAAGGGCGCTTTAGTGTATTCTTTCGAGACATCAGATGTAGACGGCTCTGTTTCATAGGTCTTTTTTAAAGAATTATTTGTCGATGACTTGCTATATGATTCAAACAAATCCTTTATTTTATTAGACCCAGGGGTTTTTTTAAAAAATGAACGTGGAGCATTTTTCGAATGAGTCTCAGAAAAGCCATCAAACTTTGTCAATTTTTCTGAAGTTAATGTTCCAAATAAATTTGCTTCATCTTGATATAATAAATTAGGGAAAATATCTGATGTTCTAGGTAAAAGATGTTTAATAGGCTCGGAAATCAACGATGTTTTTATAATTTGATTATGTAATGAGCTCGAAGTTGTTCCCAATTGAAAGGGATTAGTCTTTCCAGAATTTTCTATTTTGCATTTATCGACTTCAGATGTTACTTTTTTTGTGCTTAAGGCGGATTGGGCGATAGGAGTTTTTTTAATGGAAGTAGAACTAGTCGGTTCTAACAGATCATCAAGATCTATTTTTTTTCCAAAATTAAAAATTGGAGTTTGAGTAGCTTCAGTTGGTTTACCAAAAGTAAAAAAAGGATTTGTTGATGATAATTTTGATTCATGCTTAATAGAATCATCAACGACATAAGTACTAACACCATTGTAATTTTTATTCTTAGTGTTAAACTTTGAAAAATCAAATGGTTTTATGGAATTTTTATGCTCTGCTTTAGGATCTTTACTTACAAATTTATTTCCGATTGAACTGAATTTTTCATTCAATTTTAAAACGCCAACAGTTTCTTTCAAATTTAAATTTAAATCTTTAAATTTGAGAGAGTAATATTTGCCTTTTGTTACATCCTTCACAAGGTCTTCAATACATTCTATTTCTTGATTTATTTGATTCATAAAATCGTCAGTCATTTGAATCTTTTTAAGGATATCCTTCTCGTTTTTAACTATTTCCTTTTTTGAATTAAAATCAACTAAATCATCTGTGTCTAACATTTTTTTAATATTTTCCAAAATTTTCTTTTCTTCTAGTTCCAATTTTCTAATCATTTCAAAACAATAATCGTCTATCTTATTTGTTATCTCTTTTTTGAGCATTTCTCGCCTTAAATCAATTGTATTTTTTATCGTATCAAAGCTATCAATAACTCTAGTATCATAGTCATTGAAGCTATCTAATTTCATTTGGTTAATTTTAGATAAATTAATTTCAATTTGTTGTTGTGTAATAGCCAACTTGTTAATGCCTGAGTTTAGGCAGTCTTCAACATTTATTTTGTGTGTTCCACACACTATACAGTCAATATTTCCAGTTAAATTATTAAGTTTAACATATTTAACTGGCAACAAACATGGTTTAAGAAGAATTTCCAAGTCATCCATAATAAATTTGATTATTAGAAAAAATAGATTTTTTAATTTTAATTTTGATATTTAAAATTTTAAAATTTAAATTTGAATGTTTAAATATCAAATTTATTTGTTCTTGAAGCATTAAAGGATGTCTTAAGCACTGCCAAAAGCAAGTTTTGATGTTGTAATTTCGATTTAAGTTAAGTTTTTCTAAGTGTAAGCGATTGCCAGAGCGGCCAGATATCTGAAGTTTTTTGGGCAAAAAACTTTGGAGATAAAAATAATTTTTTACTAAAAAAAGCTCTTCAGATATCTGTAAAATTCGATCTCTTTTTCTAGAAAAAATTAATCGTGTTCGGGTCTTGGTGTGTTATGGTTGACGTTTGAAATTTTTAGACACATCCTTACCTCTCCTAAAATAGACCTAAAACTTAGAATGAGAATTTTCAACGCGGCATATTTACCTGTGTTTTTGTATGGATGTGAACCATGGACACTAATTAAAAAATATTGAAAGCATTCAAGAAAGATACAACACTTAAATATCAAAAGAAAAGAATACTATTATAAGCACCTGTATTCTATTTTCTCTATAAATAAGGAATGAATAAATTTTGTTTTAGAGAGTACCTTTAAAAAAAAGATATTATGCTATATAGTTTTTGGTTTTGAGCAGTTAAGGCAAAAGCTTGTTTTCTTCGCCAAGATAGTGAGCTTGTTGAAGATTAGGTTATTAAATAGTAAAAAATTTAGATTTTTACGTGAATTTTAAAAGAAAATAATTTATTAAACTTTTGAATTAAGAAAAAAAAATTAAATCTTATTAATGGAATGCTTATTACAACTCGTTGAAGGAATCAAACAATATTACTAAATATTCTTAATTTGAAATTAAACAGGCAAAAAATTACTTGAAAAAATATTTAAAAAAACATCTTTTTAATTGAAACTATAGTTTAAAAAAATCGGAAATTTTTACACTACAAAAAAAAAAGAAAAAACATTTACAAAATTTATTTTTTGATAATCGATTTGAACAAACTTGAAGGTCCTTCTTGAGCCTTGGGTGCAGGTGGATATGAAGAAAATCCCGTAGGGTTATTTGGTGTCATAGTTACAGTTGTTGTGATTGGTTTTGGAAAATCAGTTACTTGATTTTTATAAATTTGTACTGTTTCCTTATTTTTTACGGGTACTTTGTCATTTAAGCCATTTAATTTTAACTCTCCGAGTGCTTTTTTCAAATTTAAATCAAACTTTGTAAAATGTAGAACATATTGCTTTCCTCTGTTTATTAGATTCGCTAACCACTCAATATTTTTTATTTTATCTTTTAATTCAGTCTCGAGGTTTACAGTCAAATTTATTTTTTGAACCACGTTCTGCTCATTAGTTACTACTTCTTTTTTAGTTTTAAAATCGACAAGATCATTCATTTCTAGCATTTTTTTTATGCTTACAAGTATTTTCTTTTCTTCCATTTCTAATGCTCTTACCATTTCAAGACTATATTCGTCTATTTTAGTGGATATCTCTTTTTTCAATATCTCTCTTCTCAGATCTATTTTATTTTTTATAATATTAAAACTCTCATTGACTTTAGCTTCGTAATCTTTAAAATAATCCGTTTTTAGCTGACCAATTTTAGCTAAATCATCTTCGATTTTTTGCTGTGAAATTGCTAATTTGTTGACACCTGTGTTAAGACATTCTTCTACATTTATTTGATGCGTACCGCAAATCATGCATTTTATATTTCCTGTGCAATTTTTAATGTCTTTATATTTTATAGGCATGAGACAAGGTGTAAGAAGTAGATTTAATTCGTCCATCTTAAAAAAAAAGATTGAAAAATACTTTTTTTATAACATAGATCTGTAACGTCAACCAAGAAATCCTAATTAAAATTTTAAGAAGTTTTAAATTGGATTAGGGATTAATTGATAACGATTGACATTAAAATGTATTACTTACATTAAAAATTCTTCTTTTTCAATTTAAATTTAGTTTAATTTTTTTATTTGAAATTTTTTAAACATAATTAAAAATTTTAAAATAAATCTAGAACTTAAGAATGTCCTTCACAGTAATCTAGACAACTTAAAATGTAGTAATACACTTTATTACATGTTCGAAAGTAGGACTGCACTTTTAACTTTTATCAACTAATAAATTAAAAGATAGTGTGTGGGATATTCTTTGAATCCTGGGTTTTGGTGCATGCATAAAGGATAATCTAAAACATGTTAAAATCGTCGCTCTTTAGATGCGTGTACTAAAACAATAAAATTTATGCATTTTACAGTCAAGTACTTATTTTTTTTAGTATCAGTTAGTAAGGTTCAGGAAATGCAAAACGTCCACACTATCTTCAGATTTAGTTTTCGACCTCAAAATCGTAATCTACATATATGAAAACCTAGGAAAGCCAAATTTTTAGGAGGGGTAAAATTTTTTTTTTGGCTATGACAAAATTTATAAATAGTTACTTTACAAAATTTTAGAAA
>NTPY01000159.1:396452-424203 GCA_002922825.1 Brachionus calyciflorus | reverse complement strand
GAGGTCGAAAACTAAATCTGAAGATAGTGTGGACGTTTTGCATTTCCGGGACCTTAATTTTAGTTGAACAAAAGTACTTTAGAGTAAAGTAAAGTAAAGTAAAGTAAACGAAAATTGTAGAGTGAGTTTTAGAAAAAATTATTTCTTTCAAAATTACTCAAAAAGGATAAAATCAAGAGGGCTAGATTAAAATTTAAATCTAGATTAAATTCAATTTTTTTCAAAAATAAATTCAAAAAAATTTGAAAATTTATTTAAATTTTTATGGAGCAAATCAAGAGAATTTAAAAAATTTTGATTCAGAATGAATAAAATAATATAATCTTTAATTAGGTATAAGGATGAATTAACCAAAGTTTGACAACTAATGAACGAGAAAAAGTTTAAAATACTTTACTTTGAACCGATTAAAGAATCGAAAACGTTCTCTATGAATAATTAAGTTTAATTTATTTTGATTTAAAAAAAAATTTAAAGTTTTTATCCAGATATTTCGCATTTTTTTCTCATTTTCAGACTCTAAAAAGAACGCATTTATTGTTGTCTCATTCAATTACTGTTCAAAAAACAGGGGAGGTATTTTTATTCACAAAAAAATGCGACAATTCTTTAATTTCTGGACAAAGACCGTTTTTTTTAAAGAATTTTATTGGTTCATGCTTTTTCAAAATTTAGTATTTAAAGAGAGACTTTTTGGAAATATGAGCAAATTAGTTCCTAGAAGACTTCTTGCATTTTCTAAGAACATCTAAGAACGAATTGATTTTTCGTTCTTAGAAAGAATTTTCCACGCTTGGGTCAATTTTTTCACATAATAAGAGTTAAAGCAAATCCAATTTAAAATCAATATTTTTTTTTGGATATATTTTATTTATATTATTTCAATATTTTTTTATGGATTCTTTTTTGAAAAAAAAAGTTTTTTTTTTTTAATATAGAATTTAAAAAGTTAAAGAACAAAACAAAAAAAAATATGAATCTGTATAGAATATATATAAATATATATATTTAGAATATTTATAATAACCCAAAATTATATAATCAAAAAAAAAAAAAAGAGAGAAGAGATAAATCAATAATTAAAATAAAAAAAAAAAAAACTAATTATTTTAAAAATCTTTTTTAAAGTATTTAAGAATTGAATAGGATCAACAAAAAAAAATGAGGTTGTTGGTGGTTATTCTGAAAAACAAAAATAATTCTTCTTCATCATAATCAAAAAAAAATAAAGGTTATATCTAAACAAATCAACAAAAATATATATGTTGGATTTTGGATGCGAATCGGTGCCATTTTTGTTAAAATTCCCAGAGAACAAAAAAAAAATCAAAAAAAAAAAAAATATATATATTTTTAAGAAACAAAACATAGATTTTAAAAATATAGGAAAAAAAAATTTTAAAATATTTATGAAAAAATTTTAAAAAAGCCTTGGATATTCGCTGTCCATTTTATTTATTTCTTTCCTTCCGATTCTTTTAAAACCACTTCCAAGCTATTTATAAAATAATAATAAATTATCTTGTTTTTTTTTTTCTTTTAAATTGGAATTTCAAACAAAAGAAAAAATTCACTGCTTTTCTTAAAAAGAAAAATAATTTCGAAAAAAAAAAATCATTGTGATTTATCTAGCCCTTCGTCTAGCTTTTAAATAGCGTCTATTACTACTTTGATCACTTGTCGATTCTGTTGTTGATCCACCTCTTAAAATTAGAAAATTTTTCAAAAAAATTTCTTTGATTATTTTAAATTTTTGGTCACTTACGTAAATTGTATAACACCATTTTGTGGTTGGTTTGCGTTTATAAAATTAAAATTCATTGTTTCACTTGGAGTAAAACTAAAAATTTGATTAGTTGCACTTTGATTTTCACCAAAATTAGTCTTTTTTGCGTTATTATTATTATTAAATGAGTCATCCATCATTGAATTACTCGATTGATCGAATCCATTTAAAAATCCCGTCTGTGCTGGTGTAGAAAAAGCTTGTGTTGAACCAAAAGTTCCAGTTCCAAAACTTGACGATCCACCAAATGGAGTTTCAGCTGGTTTTGGTGTTGGAGTTGTCGAGAAAGTATTTGGAGTTCCGAAACTAAAAAAATTATTTTTAGGTGGTTCATTTTGAGAAGACGTAGGTGTATTTCCGAAGAGACCAGTTGGCTTAGATTGTGAGCCCGTATCAGAAGGAGTAGGGAAAAGAGTATTTGTGGTTGTAGAAGTCGAAGGAGTCGACGTTGTTCCAAATTGACCAAACGGAGTTGTAGAACTTGCCGTTGTAGTTGATCCGAATGGCTTACCAAAGCTAAACGTTGTGATCTGTGTAGCCGGAGTTGTTGTTTGTGTAGATTCAGTTGGTTTACTAAAAGAAAATAAGGAATTTGTACTAGTTTTATTAGTTGAATCAGTTGTCTTTCCTAGACTAAAAAGACTTGAACTTGGTGTAGTACTTGAGCTTGTAATACCAAATAAATTAGTATTAGATGATTCTGTTGGCTTAGCTCCGAAAAGAGATGTTGTTGTAGTTGAACCAAATAAAGGTGTGCTTGTTGACGATTCTGGTAATTTTTGAGCTCCGAATAAATTCGTTTTATCGTCTTGTTTGTTTGATAAATTAAATAAACCACCAGTTGTTGTTTTATTTGAGGTTTCCGTTGGTTTAGAAGCTCCAAATAAAGAAGTAGTTTCTGTTTTTTGACCAAATGAAGGAGTAGATGCCGCTCCAAAAATTGAACTAGTTGACGTTGCTGACGTCTCTGCAGTTTTTGGAAAAAGAGAAGAAGTTGTTGTTGTACCAAAATTTGGTAAGACCGATGTAGTAGTAGTTGTAGTAGTGGTTGATGGAGTTTCACCGATTTTTGAATTTGGAAATAAAGAAGTTGTCGTTGAACTAAAATTTGGTAGTGTAGTTGATGAAGTAGTCGATGAATTATCACCGATTTTTGAAGACGTAAATAAAGAGGAAGTTTTTAAAGCACCAAAAGCTGGTGTGGTTGATGGAGTCTCTGAAATTTTTGAAGTTCCAAATAAAGATGTACTAGAGACTGTTGAAGCCGTTGTAGTACTTTCTACTGGCTTAGGTGTTCCGAATAAAGAACCACTTGGTGTAGAAGGTGAAGCATTAAAATTTAGTTTTGGAAGTGTATCACTATCTTTTTTAGCTGATTCAAAATGATTTGTAGAAGATCCAAAAAAAGACAAATTCGAACTTGAAGTTTCAGATCCTGTTTTTGAGCCAAAAATATTCAATACAGGTTTTTCTGTATCTTTTTTAGGATTTTCAAAAATAGATGGTGTGGTACTAATGCTAGGCTTAACTTGAGACTCGGTCAAAGGCTTAACTGATAATCCAAATAATGGATTCGATTGTTTATCCTCATCTTTTTTAGCCATTCCAAATGATATTAGATTACTTGTTGTTTTAGTTTCGTTTGTTGCTTCTGTGGAACCGTTTTTGGGAGTTGAATCAAAAGCTTTGAAACAAAAGCCAGTTGTAGGAGCTGTTTTTTCAGTCTCTTTTTTATCACTCGTAACAGTTCCTGTTCCGAAACTAGGAAAACTAAATGAAACAGATTTGACTTCGTCCTTTTTTTGTTCAGATATTGGAGTTACCTTAAAAGGTGATTCAGTTTTTTTATCATCTAATTTTTCAGGTGTACTTAACTTAAATAAATTAGCTCCTTCGCCACTTAATGAAAATCCGCTAGTCTTTGGAATTTCAAGTTTTTCACTATCTTTTTTTGTCTCTTCTTTTTTACTCTCTTCTAATGGCTTAAATCCAAAGCCACCTGTTTTAGTTTCTAAACTTTTAGCACCAAAACTAAAACCACCAGTTGGAGCTTCATCTTTTTTGGCACCAAAGCTAAACCCTGCCGATGGAGCTTCATCTTTTTTGGCACCGAAACTAAAACCACCTGTGGTTCCAAAGCTTACTTTTGTATTGGAATCAGTAGCTGAAAGTCCAATTTTGATACTACTAGTTGAAGGAAGTGTAAGAGTAGGCGCCGAAGTTAGGGATGGAGCTTTAGCCGCGCCTGGTTTATCAGTTTCACAACAAGGACATTTTAATTTATCGTCATCATTAGCTGTCAAACAAGTTGGACAATTCCATTTTTTGGGTTTTTGTTGAACAATACCTGGTTTCGAAGCAGAACAACAAGCACATTTTTCATTAGTTTCATCATTTTGAACTAGACATGTATCACAATTCCATTTTTTTTGTGAACTCAAAGGCTTAGCAAAAAATCCTGAACTTTTAGGTTCTTGTGAAATTTTCGTTTCATCTTGAATTTTACATTTTTTAATTGGACTCTCGATTTCAGTGTCCAATTGATCCAATTTTGACTTGCTCGGTGATTTAATAGTCTCATCTAATAATTTGCCTTGTTTAGCCTTGGTCGTCGATGTCTTTACCCATCGACAATTTAAACAAACTATTTTCAAGCTATCATTAGAATAATTACAATGTTGACATGTCCATTTTTTCAAATATGGATTGGGTCTTGGTTGAAAGGCAGATGATTTTCTGACATAATAATCCTCATCTTGTAACACAGATAAAATATCTTTTTCACTAGGTTTAGCCTCCTCAAAAAATGCCATTTTATTAGGCTGTGATTTTTGTTGTGATACAGGCTTACTAAAACTTATATTTTGAGTAGTTGATATTTTTTGTGGTTTTATCTCGGGTCGAGACGATCCACATATTGAACAAATTTCAATTTTTTCCAAATGCTTGGATAAACAAACCATACAAGTCCATTTTTCGACGACTTGTGGCGATGTCAGTGTACTTAAATTTTCTGTTTTTTGAACAATTTTAGACGGAGTCGATTTACCAAGAGGTGATGGAACACTTGGTTTAGAACTTTTTTCATTTTCCGATGAAAATTTTCTCAAAATATCATCGACACTTTGATTTATTTTTATTTCTTTAGGCTCTATACGAGGTAGTATATTAGTTATTAAATTCTCTCCTATTTTGGATTCTTTACTACTATCAATTAGCAATTGTTTGTAATCTAACAAACTAGATTTGTCCAAAAGAGTTGTTGTTTTTTTACCAATACCAGTGTTTTTGTGTAATATTTCAGATGAGTCAATGTGTTTGGTATTTTTAGGCCGGACAAATATGGATTTAAAATTTGGCCCTAGGCTTTTTATATGAGCTAAAATAGCATTACTACTACTATTTCGAATTATTGCTTTGGCACTCGGGTTTATTGTTGTAGTCGTCGTCGTTGTCGTTGTTGTCGTACCCACTTGAGGTACGTTTGGAGTTGACTTAACCGGTTTTTTGTCAATCTCTGTAATTGTTATTGAACTTTTTGATATTTGTTGTTGTTTAGGTTCAATAGAATCGGTTGGCTTTTGGCATTGATTTGATACGATTGGAATTAATGGGGGCGGATTTTGAATAATACTTGGTCGGATTGAATTATTATACGGATGATTTCGATTCGAATTTATAACAACTATATTGTTATTCGACTATAAAATAAAAAGAAAAGTTTTATTTTTTTATGCAATGAATTTTTAAATTATGTCCTGTTGGACCTTAGGTTCTAATATCCAAAAATAATTTATTCGTATGACTTATTTTAGTAGCATTTTACCCGATTTATTAAGATTTTGAAATGTGGAGAACTTTTTTAAAGTATAATAGTTTTATGGAAAATTTAGTTAATAATTAAGGTATCCTTAGAAAGGCACACCGGGTGAATTTTCAATCTAAAATTTTTACGCTACCTTTATCCAAAAAAATTTGTATTAAATATTTTATACACAAAAAATTTTATTTTTTTGAAAAAAACCTCAAAGAACTTATTGTTTATGATTCAACACCCATTTTTTTTTACTTAGGATTCTTATAGAGAATAAAAAGATTCATTCTTAAGTTGTTCGGAAAAGGCACACAAGGTGTAATATTCGATTAAATCAATCATATAAATTCTAGACTAAATGTCTAAATAGGTTTTTTTAGTGCTGAATCTAAATCTGTGATCAGAAATTTTATCTGATTGTTTAATTCATGGGTAGCTACAATTTACTTTTTAATCGATAAAGTTTTGTGCAGGATAAGTAAAGGAGTATGATTCTGGAAGCTCTCAATGAGCTGAATCAGAATATTGCATCGATTTTTGGATATATTCGAAAATATTTGTGTAAAAGTCTAGTAATAAAAGAAGTAGACTTGGGTTAAAATGAACTTTGATATCTGCGTGAAAAATTATCTCAGAAAAAAATTGTTCCATGACTTTTTCTTTTTTAATTTTTACAATTTCTTTTTTCAGTTATACAACAACGTTTTTGAAAAGCCTTACCGTAAAACCTTGTTTATAGCCCCGGGGCTCTACTATTTTTTGATGATCCCCCACCCCTATTAAACTCGGATATAACCCCATACTTTTTTCAATTAAAATTCAATTTAGCCCCAGGGTAAAAATAAAAATTCAAAAAAAATTAAAATTGTGCTTAAAATTTTTTTCTTTAAATTTTTATATTAACCCAGTGTATTTATTTCCAAGTTTTTTATATAGCCCCATGAGGCATCAAAAACTTTGAATACTTTCACATTAGGCTTTATTAGAATTTTTTAAAAACAAAATTGATAAAATTTTGGACAACCCCATCCCATTTTTAAATTCATTTTCTACTTAACCCCTGGGGCAAAGCAAATTTTTAATAAAGTTATTTACTACCTTTCCCCCAGTAACTTCGCATATAACCCCAGTCATTTTCTGGATATAGCCCCTGGGGCTATAAGCAAGGTTTTACGGTATGTGGTAATTTTTCACTTAGATTACAAATTTTTAGTCCACTACATTGAAAAGTTAGGTATTAAAGTATTTTATTATAATTGTGGGTCTAGGTGTAGACCTGGATCAAAATTTTCATTTCATTTTAACCCAAGTCTACTCACTGATCCACTAATATATTACCAGACTTTTACACAAATATTTTCGAATATATCCAAAAACCATATTCTGATTCAGCTCGTTGAGAGCTTCTGGAATCATCGATTTACTTTTTTTGATTTACTAATCCTGTCAGAACTTGGTCGAAATTTTCATTTTTTTGAGAAAATCTAAAAAAGGAAAGGAAGAGCAATCATAATTATTAGTTTCAACTAATTTGTAATTTTTACTGTTATTTTAAACAAAATTAATCATTAATTGTAATCATCGATTGACTAAAATCGAGTAATTTTTGCAGCATAAATGTGTAAAATACATTGAAATGCTTATTTTAAGTGATCCCGCATAAATGCCGTTTAAGGTTTCCAATTTTATATTAGATACTCATTTATTAGTGAATTTCTACCCATAAATGGATTAAATCATCGTTACACATTAAAAATTAAATGAAGTTTAAGAAAAAAAAAACGTAGCGTTTGGCAAAGCGTATGAAATTATTTGCCAAATTTATATTTAAATGAAATTATTTTTAAGTTATATTTCTCGTAGTATTTTTGGTTTATTTATAAAAATTATTAAATCAAAAATCAATTGTTTGACTTAGCAGCTTCAATGCAATGACATAAGAGTAAATGTTAGACTTTTTAGACATTTTATGTCAATATCTCATCTTATAAACAGGAACTAAGTTTTTCTTTTGGTCTTATATTACCGTAATGCCTTGGAAACAAAAGCATGCATTAGAATTCAAAATTTTAAGAATAAATGCGCCAAAAAAAGCTTTTTTTTAAGCGATTAAAAAAACTTTTAAATAATCAAAACATAGTTATGTATTGTTGATTAGGTTCTCTATTAGAATATGTAGTGAAAAATCAAGGATTCTTTTATTTTGGGACGCATTAATTGTAAAAATTTTAGGTTTTAATTAAATGCGCTCCAAGCTATTGCGCTAACAAATAAGTGAAAAAAATAATTTTTTGGAAAATATATCAAGTTGTTGATAATTGATATCTCTATCTTTTGATACCATAAACTGCAAATCTAATTTCAAAATCAAGTTCAAAAATAAATTTAACCGATTTATAAAATTCGGTTTAATTGAATTTTGAACAAATCGATTTTATACAAAAAACCGATTGCCAATAACTAAGTTTTAAATATTAGACCTAATCATTTTTTAAGAAATAAGAAAGACTATAAAACGAGTAATAAGAATTTTTGTTACTATTATACTCGGTCAAAAGTGAGCTAATACGAGGAGTTGATTAAGCGAGCGAATTTAAAACTAAGGGAACTAAATTGCATGGAGTAATTGTTCACTGTCTTTGAGGTCAAAAAATTGATTGTTTAGAACAAATTGTTTTAATTTCATAAATGCAATTTTAGATAGGTTTTAAGAGATGATCCGACAATTAAAGCGACTTTGCTTCAAGTCGAAAAACAAATAATGAATAAATTAAACGACTTTAATTTTCGAAAATGAAGGTCAAGTTTAAAAACGATTGTTCAATAATTAAAATAAATTTTTCTTACTTTATTTTCGTCGTTTTGCTCTTGAGACTTTACGGATTTAAACACCGAAAACGGTGCTTGTTCAACAAGAATAACATGATTACGCGTCGAAGGCTGTGAATTATTTAAAATAGTAGAATTAGGAGTGGTAGTAGTCGGTTGATTACTAATTAAGTTATTATCATTATTAATTGTATTTAAAAAATTTGTTATTTTCTTATCAGTCGTCGTCAATAATCTTATAGGTTCGTTAAAATTAAATTTTAAAATGTTTAAATTTAAAATCTTTTTAAATTGAATTTCATTAAAAACGATATTTGTTAATTTTTTTGGTTGAATAAAATCGAATGATGTCGCTTTGACCGATGATGATGTATTAAATGGTTTAAATAATAAACCAGTACTTGTCGTTGTACTCGTTTGATTTTGATCATTAAACATTGTTCTTCTTTTTTTATTGCGATATAATTATTTTTTTTTTGTGTGTCATCAATATTCATTCATTTTGGTCAATAAACAAAAAATAAAGAAAAATAAAATTTTTTTTTTGTAAATTTAAAAAAAATAATAAACTAAAAATTTCGGTTTAATATTTGTAGGACTTAATTGAATTGAACACAAATCTAACGGCAACCATATAATAACGAAATATTACGATTGTGATTATATTGCACGTGTTTTTTGTTCTATATTCAAAATTAAAAATTTCTTAAAGTTTTAAAAGGATCAATTATTTTTATTTTATCTAAAGGGTATTTGGGAATTTTTTTTTTTATTTTTTTTTTTATTCTAAAAAAAATTAAAATATTTAATTTTTCTTATTTTAGTATCTGTTTGTGTGTGTGTGTGTATATTGATGAGGCAAGGCAATGCAAATTTAAAAGAACGATTTTATGTGAATTTTTATTTTCATATATAAATATATAGAAAGTGAGAGAGAGAAAGAGAAAACGAGAAAAAAATTATAGATAAAATATTTAATTTGGTTTTTTATTTAGTTGTTGTTGTTGTTGTTGTTGAATTCGTGTGTCGTAGTTAAGTATGCATCTAATTGTATGTGATTTTCTAAATCACATGTGATGAGTGTGAGTACGTATGCAAATAAATTGAATATTACTATACGTATACAAGTGAATAGACTATTTAGTACATGTATTAATTTATTTATTATACGAGATGCTTAATTATCTTAACATTTATTTTTCTAAATTTCATGATAATAAATAAAATAAAATTATGAGTCGAGTAGACAATTAGCTAGTCGATATAATCGACTAATTTTTGTTTTAAGTCGAATTCAGTCGTTAATAGTCTACTTTAAACGACTCGAAAAAATTTCATTAGATACTAAATATTTCAGAAAATGCATGAAACAATCAACATCTTTTAAAGATTTGGAAATTAAATTTTTTACCAAAAATTGAATAAAATTTGCTTTATTTTTAAAATTTTAGTTCGAAAAAAATATTTTACTAAAGAAAAAATGTTTTCTTTCGTAAAATTTAATTTGATTTTATCTAAAAACTTAATTTAATGTTTTGAATTCAAAAAAGTACTTAAAGTCTTCGTTAAACTTGTCATTATGCAATTTTTTAGAAATACTGACATCAAATTTGTGTTATGTGACGTCAGAAATCACAAAAAGTCTTATTGTTTCGGTTATCCCTAAAACACGGAAACGGAACTAAAATACAGAATAGATAGAAATACGGATAAAAATTCCGTATTTTAGGTACCAAAAATTCCGGTTCCGTTGTTTAGTATTTTCCGGTACAGTTGTTCCGTGTCTTAGGGATAACTTATTGTTTCTAAATTTAAAAAAAATTGTCAACTGTCAAAGTAAAATTTTTCAAAGTTAATTTTTCAATTCAATTTTTGAGCAAAAATTATACTTTGCCAGTTGGCAAGGATTCGAAAAATAAATCTTATTTATTTGTTCTTGTCTTTAAAAAAAATTTAAAAAATTTTTATTTTAACCCTTAAAGTACAATCCGTTCTACATCTTTGATTCATAACGATACACCCCAAAACACTACTCAAATTATAGGAGAAATTTTTAAATTCTACAAGTCAGTTACAAGTTAATATTTTCGGCTGCTATAGAGTTAACTTCCCTGATGTGTTTTTATTCCGATTTTTGACTCAAAACTACTTTTTTAGTCGTTGGTATTTTGAATTTCTTTTCCTTATTTATGTCTTTCTTTCGTTGATTCGTCTTTATTTCGCTGATCTTTGAATTCTTTGTTAGTCAAGTATTAACCAATATCTTTAGAAACTCCGAAATTCTCAACTTTTGATCGAAATTGAAGAGTTTATGTTTAAGGATATGATATGGATTTTATTTTTGTGAAGATATAATTGTTTTATATTTGATCACATCTATTAACTTACTGTTCAAATTAATAAAATTATTTTCAAAAAAACAATATTTTGACTACAAACCTGTTTTTTTAAATTAAAATGATCTTTGTTGAAAAAAAAATTGGCCAATCAAACAATTGGATATTACTGGAGAACTCGGGTTTAGGTACATGTACTTCGTCACAAGGTAATACGGTATGTGAATTTTTAGGATTAATTTAGAATTGAGATTTTATTAATTCATTCTCTTCATAAATCAATTGCAAAAATTTACCAATATTAACATATTTTAAGAGTTTAAATTTGGTGGGTATTTTGATAATTTGGATCGATTTTTTCCGATTTCTCAAATCAAGAAATAGAATCGATTTTAAGATAAGTCAATCGATTCAAAATACTAATTTTAATTCGATTCAAATTGATATATATTTATATTTTTTTTTTCTAATAGCAGTGACTGTACTGAAATATAATTAAAACCGTAACCTTAGTTTAACCAAAACAAATTGTAAATACACAAATATTAAAATTATTTTTTTTTAAATAAATAATATTTTAAAAATTTATATTTAAAAGTTTTTAATTTTTAAATTAAAACTTTTAACTTTTAGTTTATCTATTTTCTTGTAAGTCGTTTGACCAATGTTTTGATATTTTGACGTTTCTTTGGTGTTAATGATCTTTCAAATAATCGGACAGATTTGACAATTTCCAAAAGGTTAATGTAGTGATTAATAGAGAGCTAAAAGTTTTAATTTTAAATAAAAACCTAGGTAATTAAATATTTAGAAAACTTTTTTTAAAATGATTTAAAATTGGTCAAAAAATCTAATGATAATTTTTGTTATCTAAAAATAAAATTCTGCACAATATACTTAAGATCAATTTTTTGTGAATGGAACAACTGCTTTTTTTTAACGGTGAGTTTATTTTTAAGCTTTGGTTTTTAACTTATTTTAAGTGGTGTTCAAAGCAATCATCGATGAATTATTTTTCAAGAGTTCAAATAAACTTAAATTGTAAATACTGCTTTTTTCATGAATTAAAGTCGTACCCGTAGCGAACCCTTACCATACCAAAAATAATTTTTTTTAGTTCAGCAACCTTACTGTACCAGTACCTAAAATAAAAAATTTGGTATGGGTACGTCGTTAATTCGCGAGAATTGCATTATGATATTCGATTTCCTTATGGAGAAAAAAATAAGGAAACTGTTACCTTGAAAAATTTTTTTATTCCTAAAAACTCTTAAGTTGTCTCCATAGACATAAGCTGTTTAAATGTCTTAATAAACTGGATTAATTTTTTTTTATGTAAAGTATAATATTTAAAGTCTTTAAATATATTAAAAAATAATATCAAGTTTGAACTAAATTAAATGAGGCGTATCACTAAATTAAAGACAAACGACCTAAGGAGATTTGGCTTTCAAAAGATAAATTCAACAAAATAAAAACATATAAAACTAAATAAAATATATCCTTTTTGTTGCATGATTTAAAAAAAATAAATGTTTAAATTATTGATTTTTCTCACGGAAATTCTTTTCTAAGATCGACCAAGTCGCAAATTTTTTGAAATGTTCTCAAGAATTTTTATTTATAGAAATCAAAATTGTTTAAAAAAAAACGAGTTATTCAATTTTTTTGAGTTACTCAGCATTCTCTGTCAGAAATTTCATGATGTATTGCAAGCGAATATTTTATGTTATTCACAAGTCTTAATATTTAGTTTTTAAAGTTAAGATTTTTTTTGCTAAAAATCAACACTTTCCTTCAGTTTTTGAGCATTTTGATTTTTTTAAATTGAGGTCATCAAGAGCAAAAAACTTATATTTGGTCCCTCTAAACTAAATCGATCAATTGAAGCGTTCTTAAACTTAATTTTTTTTAAATTTAAAAAAAATCAAATAAAACACCCATAATCTAAAAAAAAAAAGATAAAATAGTTACATTTTTACCTTATCGCTTTTAACATAAACATCCCTTGAATTTTAAAAATTAAAAAAATTTAACATATCTTACTTGATATATATTTATGAGAGTATATGCTTTTGAAATTTAATAAAAAATAAAATTTCTTTTATTTAGCAAAAATTTTTTTATTTTCTTAAAACTCATCAAAATGAACGCTAACAAATACGTTAATAAATTGCTTAAAAACCTAAATACACTTAGCCTAAATCCAATTAAATGCTTAGCCAGTGCTGCTACAGGACAAAAGACACCACCAAAAAAGACTTGTTTGTATGACTTTCATTTAAGTCACAATGGGAAAATAGTCGATTTTGCTGGATGGCTAATGCCTGTTCAATATAAAGACTTAAGCATTCAAGAGTCTCATATTCACACGAGAAATAAATGTAGTATTTTTGATGTTAGTCACATGATGCAAACTAAAGTATACGGAAAAGACCGTTATAAATATATTGAGAGTTTAATAGTAAGTGATATAGCTGGTTTAAAATCAGACCTTGGTACTTTAACTGTTTTCACTAATTCGAACGGTGGAATAATTGACGATTTAATTGTATCCAACACATCGAACAATTACTTGTACATAGTATCAAATGCCGGTTGTGCTGATAAAGATTTTGCTCATTTGAAACAAACTGAACAGGAGTTTAAATCTAAAGGAATGGATGTGACTTTAGAGAAAATTGAAGACAGAGGTTTATTGGCTCTTCAAGGTCCATTAATGCATCAAATTTTACAAGAATGCGTTAAATTTGATTTGAAAAAATTTCCTTTTATGAATACTACTGAAAGCAAAGTATTCGATATTGAAAATTGTAGAATAACTCGATGTGGATATACTGGTGAAGATGGTGTTGAAATATCAGTGCCTATAAATCGAACGGCTGAATTAGCTGAGAGATTATTAGCTTTACAAAATGGCCAAGTATGCAAGTTGGCTGGTTTGGGCGCTAGAGATACATTAAGATTGGAAGCTGGTTTATGTTTATATGGTAATGATATAGACGATACAACCACTCCAATTGAAGCCGGTTTAGCTTGGACTATTCATAAAAGAAGAAGGTTGGAAAGAAATTTCCCTGGTGCAGATATAATTTTAAATCAATTGAAAGAAAAGCCAAAGAAAAGAAGAGTGGGTTTAAAATTATTGAGTAATGCTGGTCCATCAGCAAGACAACATATGAAAATATTTGATTTAAATGGAGAAAGTGAAATTGGTGAAATTACAAGTGGATGTCAAAGTCCATTGTTAAAACAAAATATATCTATGGGTTATGTTTCAACGAATTTGGCACAACCTGGTACAAGAGTTTTAGTCGATATAAGAAAGAAAAAGTATGAAGCTGAAGTAGTAAAATTACCATTTGTACCAACCAATTATTATCAAATATAATTTGTTTTTACTAATTTTCTTATTTTAGTTTTCAAAAAAAAAATTATTTTTTTTAATCTTTTATGCTATGATAATTTCCAATAAAAAAATTCCTCTTAAAAAAATTAATTTTTTATTTCAATATATTTAATTTCAAATTTATTCTTATTAAAAATTTTGATGAGTCTAAATCAATTCAAAAAAAGCGAAATTTTAATTGTCGAATCATTTTTAAAAAATCATTTTTTGAATAAGAATTTTAAAAATGAATTTTTTAAAATAATTTAATTGTTTGATTTTACGTCATGTCGTTAAAGCTTGGTAATCGAGTTTAACGACAGGGGCTTATAACATGTAAAAGATTCCATAGCGACTTGTAGTTATTTTTCGTTAAAATCGAGCAATTACGTTAAAAGTAAATTTTAAAATACAAAGGCTTAATTTTAAAAGAGCAGATTTTATAAGTATGGAGCAGAAACTTTTGGAAATAAATTGGTCAAGCTTATTTTCAAATAAAGACTGTAATAGAAATGTTTGAGATTTTTATTCAGAACTACAATTCTATCGTTCAGAGCTTTGTTCCTATTTTTAGATTAGACACAAATAAACGTAACAGACCAAAATGGTTCAATCAAGCGATCAAAAATGCCGTAAAAATAAAAAAGAAAACCTGGTTTAAGCTTGTAAGTACAAATTTTTCTAATCATAAACAGGAATACAAAATAGCTAAAAGGAATGTATCAAAATTGACCAAAAAGGCAGTTAGAGATTTTGAGTTTAATCTTGCTCTTGAGGCTAAAAGAAACCCAAAAATTATATATCAATATGAATAAGAAAAGTATCTTCAAGGAACAAATTAGTGCGTTAAAAATAGACAGTCACTTAGAACAGGATAGACATAAAATTGTAAAAAGTTTTAATGAATATTTTAAATCTGTTTTTTTACCTGAAATTGATGATGAACAAACTCCAAAAGTTCCTAAAATATTTGAAAAAGATCCATTTAAAGTTTTTAGTCCGGGTAATGTAGAAAGATTATTAGTGAATTTAAACCAAGATAAATCCAGTGGTCCTGACAATGTTTCCACACTTATGTTAAAAAAACTATCTAATGCTTTTTCAGTTCCAATTTCAAGAATTTTTATTAAGTCCTACCAGGAAGGTAAACTTCTCAAAGCCTGGAATACAGCGAACGTAAGCCCCCTTCATAAAGGTGGATCAAAATTAGATATAAAAAACTATAGACCTGTCTCCTTAACTTCAATTGTTGGAAAAATTATGGAAAGATTATTAAGAGATGAAATATTAGTTTATTTAATAAAGAACTAATTAATCAATCCAAGGCAACATGGATTTATGCCTAAACTATCTTGTACAACAAACCTAATTGAGTTTTTGTGCAAGCTTACTTATTAACTAGATAAAGGTTTTAAAGTTGACAAAGTTTACACTGACTTTTCCAAAGCTTTTGATAAGGTATCCCATCGGAAACTTTTGAGAAAGCTAAAGGCATTCGGAATACATGGAAAAACCTTAAAATGGATTCGTTCATTTCTAATCGGAAGAAAACAAAGAGTGGTATTGGGTGAGCCAGTTTCTGATTGTGGTGATGTTACGAGCGGTGTCCCACAGGGATCGGTTTTAGGTCCACTGCTATTTGTAATGTATATAAACGATCTCTTAGATAGTTTAAATGGTTTTAGTCTTTCGTATGCAGACGATTTGAAAATGATGGGGTCATGGAAAAGTCCGATTAATAAATCCGAAGAATTGTAAATGGATCTTGACATTTTGATGGGATGGTCTGAAATGTGGTCGGCTGATTTGAATTTTTCTAAGTGTAAATCAATGAGTATAGGACATCAAAACATAAATGATTATTCTATGAACGATAAAGATGAAAATACAATCCATATTCTTCAAAAAACAGACCAGGAAAAAGATTTGGGAATTTACATTACGAATAATCTAAAATGGAGAAAACAGTGTACAATAGCGGCGGCCAAAGCGAATAGTGCCCTAGGTCAGATAAAAAATTCTTTTTCTTTTTTAGAACGAAATACTTTTAAGCTCTAATATAATGGCTTAGTCGGATCCATTTAGAGTTTGCTGTTGGTGTCTGGTGTCCCACATCCAAAGGTGAAATTGAAATTATTGAGAAAGTAGAGAAACGTGCGACAAGAATGGTAAAATCGGTTCGCAATTTTCCATATGAAGAACGCCTTAAGAAGCTGGGAATGATTAGATTAGAAAACAGAAGAGTTAGGGGTTATCTGATTAAGATGTCTAAGATCATGAATGGTTTAGAGAACATTAATTTGACTAATGGAATTAACTTTTCATCAGCAAACAACAGAAACTTAAGAAAAGAGCATGATACAAGACTTGTAAAAGAAATTGTCAAAAGAGGCTCATATAGATACAATTTTATTACAAATAGGGTTGTTAATTATTGGAATGATTTGCCAAGAGAGGCAGGAAATGCAAAACAGTCAACAGCTTCAAGGCAATCGTTGACCGAGAGGTTTTTGGAATCGTCGAAAGAAAAGACTGCTAAGGCTCAAGAGTTTTCGGCTATGCGCTATTATCCTAATAGCGTTAATGTGGATCTACCACATTGCAGAGATTATTTACTACTACTACTACTAAAAGAAAATTAAAAAATAATTAACTAATTCTTTCAGTTCATCATTGCTCAGTTTTTCATGTAAGATTTTAAATGAAAAAGAATAGAAAAATGATTTACTGTATTGCTCCCGAATTAACGTCGTACACGTACCCGTAAATTAAGATAGAGAAGCAGAGCTTTAAGTAACGAGCCGTTAAACATTTTATGTCTTAGAAAAATCTGTTTCTTAATAAACAAATATGATAAAAAATATGATAAGTTTAATATAATTCGTTTAAAAACACAGTTTAAAATTTTGGTTAAAAAAAAATTGAAAAATTTGGACATATTAAAAATTGAAACTTAATAATAAAGTATGATTGGTCGAATAGCAAAATAAATTTTTTTGAGATATTTTTCCAAATAGAGCATAATAATATTTTCAATTACTCCACGCTCAAGATTTTCAAAAGTAATCAGAATGGTGGAAAATTTGCTGAAGGCATGGTACGGCTCTTACGAATTTTTCTTCATTTTTTGCCCGGTTGGCCGGTCCATTTTCATTAAAAATTTTTTTTTGTTTTTTTTTTTTTTTCAAATTTTTTCGTTAAAATAATTCAAAAAAATTTTTCCGGCCGGCCAAAATTGACCGCCACCCAACACTAAAATATACTTGTCCGAAATCGAAATCAGAAAATTATTATATGACTAATTAAATTTTTAAAAAAAATTCCTTAAAATAAACATTTCAAAAATGATAATAACGTCACCTAAAAGCATGAAGATTTAGAATGATATACGAGATAAAATGATATATTTAATTTAATCTAATCATGTGCATGTTCAAAACAACGTCATTCAAAAAATACTGTTTTCTCCGATCTAAGAAGAATTTTTTTCATTAATTTTATTTGAAATCACATTTGACATTTTTATATTTGAAATTTAAATTTTCTAGGCGTTTTCAAATGACTAAAAATAAACAAAAAAAAATACCTATTTAAGAGATTACTTAATTTTTTTTTTTAAATAATAACTTGAATTTTTTAAAATGAAAAGTATTCACAAATACAATAGACTAATATTTAACAATTTATTTTTCATTAAAATAAAATTATATCTTTAAGGAGACATAGATAATAATTTTGGTTTTTAAAAAATTTATAGAAAATCTCTTTTCTTTCCTTTATTAAAAAAATCTAAATTTAAACTTTCATAAAACTTTCATTAATATTCTTTTAATTGACTAAGAAATTTCTGTAACTCTAACATCGGTTACCGATTTCTTAATTATCGCGTATAAAAGAGTTAACATCTTTGGTTCCAAATGTAATAAAATTCATATTTTAATTTTTAAAGATGCGCATTATTTTTATGTTCTTGCTTTTTTCGATTGGATTTAATTGTGAAAAGTAAGTTTTTACCAATCAGTGATGATTGATAAAATTAAAACTAACTTTTATATTCAAAAGTTCAATTTTGATTTCAACTCCTCATGAATGGCTTTGTGAACCTTCTTCAAATCAATCAATTTTGGTCGATTTTGTTAATGAAAATATATACAACAATCATAAATTAAGAGTTTTAATAAATGAAGGTTCCGAAAGTCAAAATAAATTTCAAATTGAAAACAAAATAGGCTCCGAATCTATACTGAAAATTGACTTTAAGGTAAAAAATCTAAAGACTCAAGCATAAAAATATTTACAGAAAGAATTTATTAAAGATTCCCGCAAAATTTCACTCGAGCAATTTGAATTTATCAGTGGAAATAGTAGATCCTATTGGTAAAGTGGTTTTTAGTAAATATGTTAATGATGTAAAATGTAAAAAAACTAATGGGTTATTCATAATAACAGATAAATCAATTTATAGAGAATCTGAAATAGGTAAATAAATATTTAGTATTGTAATTTTAATAAACTACCTTAATATTTATTCAATTTTTGTTTTACAAAGTGCATTGCCGAATATTGTCAATTGATTCATCCTTAAGGCCGTTAAATAATGAAAATGCCTCTCTTTTTCTTATAGTAATATTTAATTTTTTTGAAAAAAAAAATTCTTTTCTTAACTGATTGAATGATTTGAAAGCGTTCACTCTTGATATTTAGGATACGAATTTAAGAATTAAAAAATCATTTTTGGTCATAAAGGCTATCCGAATCAAAAAGAAAACCCTTTTAAGACGGTTTTTAAACTTAAATAAAACTATGCTTTTTTAATGTGTGCAAATCGTACAGAAACTTATCCAGAAATCTCTACATTTTCTGCAAATTTGAATACTTAAGAATTTAAATAGGCAATTAAATTGCATAATCTTTTATAGACTTTTACAGCAAATGCAGCAAATTTCGATTCAATATTCATCATTTTTTTAGTCAAAAGTAATTTTAAGTGCTTTGGTTTGTCCGAAAAATATGAAAAAAAAATTTCAAAAAATGTTACATGTGTTTTTTTCTCAAATTTTTCGAATTCTCTTTTATCAGAGACAGTTAGAAAGCGTTTTTTTAAACTACTTCCAATGAATCGATCAATATTTAAGGAAGTTCTAGAACAAATAAAATTAGTTAACTAAAAAAATCTATTGCTATTTTAAAATTAAACTTTAAGGACCCTAATGGAAATCATGTTGAACAAATAACTGAACTTAAATTTCAAAACGGTATGAAACATTTTTTTTCTTCAAAAGCAAACAAAAAATAATCAAATTATTTTGTTTAAGGCTTAGTAGATAATTTGGATTTTCAATTAACAAATCGGCCTATTTATGGTTTATGGCAAATAAAATTAATTTTAAACGTAAGAAAAATTTAAAAAAAAGATTTTTTTCTTATTTAGTTTATCATTTGATTTTTTTAAAGTCTGAAGAATATGTCAAATTGTTCGTGGTAAAGGAATATGGTAATTTTTTTTATTCATAATTTTATATTAACTTTCTTAACTTTCTTTCAAAATTTGATTTTAAGTACTTCCCAAGATAACTTTTGACGTGGACATTCAAAAGAGTATTTTGAGATCAAATCCTATTTTACAAGGACAAGCTAAGGCCAAGTAAACAAATTTAGATTGTAAATTTAATTTTTAAAAACATTTTTTTTTAAATTTATTTCATAATAAAGATATACCTATGGTAAAGGAGCTGATGGAGAAATCCATATTGAAATTGATGAAAATACCTATTCATTTTTTGGCTTAGAAAAGGCACCATCGAAACAGATTTTTTCACTAAAAGTAATTTTTTTTTGAAATTCTAAAATTTATATTCTAAAAATTAAAAAAAATAATATTTAGATGTCTGAAGGACACGTGAATTTTTCTCTTCCTATTAAACTTAATAGTCAATATGGTTATTATTATAGTGCCAAAATAACTTTTATTGATCATTTGAGTGGTGAAAATGTGACTAAGACATTCGATCTTCAAGCAATTAATTTTGAATTTTATTTGACTTGTAATGATTTTACATTCGAACAAAATAAATCTAACTCATATATAGTATGCTTTTTTTCTTTAAAAATTAATTTTATGTTAAAAAGTAAATTTTTTCTAAGATTTATGCAAGCTGGGCCTTTGATTTTAAGCCATATTCATTTAAAACATTAGAAATAACCGTTTCACAAAAGACAAATTATGAAAAAGAAAGTTTAACATCAGAAAAATTGATTGTTAAGACTGATTCGAATGGTAATTTTCCATTAAATATTGATACTTTAGACAATACTACAATAATTGAAATAAGTGTATGCTTTAAATAAATTATATTTTCAGAATCTTAATTAAATTAAAAAAATTCAAAACTATTCAGGCTCATCCACCAGGAGATTCTCAACAAGTTTCACATATTTTTTTGCATAAAAAGTATGATAACTCACCCATTATTCATCCAATTATTGAAGAAATAAAAAAACTTGAAATTCAATGGATCAACAAAGCTGAAAAAATATCAAAAGATTCAAAAATAAAATTACAAATTAATAAAAACTTAGATAATACTTGCTACAATACTAGATACATGGTAAGTGACATTTATTTGATCAAAAAAATTTCTTAATTATTCGACCATGATTTTCAAATCTTAAAATTGAAAAAAAATTTGAACAACAATTTTTTAGTCTTACATAATATTTTTTTCTTTAATTTACTCTTCAAAATAGCTGGGCTTTTTAGGCTCTGTAATCATATTGTTATAAATTTCTTTTTGTTATAACAATATGATCTCTTTTTGATCAATTTGTCCTATTTGCAATCCTTTCCTTTGTATTTTTGGATCCATTGGTGGTCAATCAGTTGTCATTAGCTGCCATTAGCTTGAAAATTTTTTTTTTTTTAAATAACAAAATTTAAAAGCTAAAACATCGAGGTTCTGTGACCTGTGGGGTACCTGTTATTAATTTGTTAAAAATTTTTACTAAAAAGAAATAAATCAAAAAGTTAAAAACCGGGGTCGACGGTCGATCAGTCCGTCGACGTCGGTTTAACTTCTCACTTACTCAATCAAAACTCCAAAATGAAAAAATATTTATGTTAAGGTTCTGTCCAAATTAGCAGTTATGGAATATGGCACATTTAAGCTTTGTGATACAGCTAATTTAGAAATTCAAATAGGAAATAATTATGGACCTTATTCAAGTGTATTTGTTTATTATTTTGATGAAGGTAAAAATATAACAACTTCATCTGTTCAATTTGAATTAGCTGATTTCACTACTAATTACGTAAATTTAAATTATTATTGAAATTTTTTTCAAAATAATTCAATCGTTTTTGTTAAAAATTAAGTTGAATGTAACATTTAGCTCGGAGTCTGTTCAGCCAGGCGATTTGGTTAATCTATTCATTAACACACAGAAAAATTCTTCAGTATCTCTCTGTATAATTGACAAAAGTTTAGAACTAATTCAGAAACCAAATGAATTAACAAACGATGATATCACTAATCATTTAAACATTTTACGATCCAATCCATACTACAATACGTTTAATGAAGATCAAAGTGATATGATTTTTGATCGATTTGGATATGGCTATTGGCAAAGACCTCAAGCTTTAGTTGATATGAATGTAAAATAAAATTAAATATAAACTATTTTTGCCAATAAATTAAAAATATTAATTACAGAACGAAGGATTAATAGTATTGTCGGATTTGGAAAGTCTTAAACCAACATATAGAAGTAAACAATTCTAAAGAAAAACTTGATGTTAAGGTAAATAGTCTAATTTTTTAATTTTAGATTTTACAATCATGGCTCAGCCAGCTTTTCACAATGAGATATTATTCAAAGAAGATGCTACAAATAAGCCAATACAATCAGAAAGTTCAGATAAAGTTAGAAGTGACTTTAGAGAAATATGGATTTGGGATACTTATTTGAACGGGTTTGTTTTTCAAGAGTTTTTTTTTTTATTTACGGTATTGTTAAGAATTACTGATTTTATTAAATTATACGTAAATTCCTGAGAAATTACGTGAATTCCAGTAAATTTAAATAAAATTACCAAATTGAAAAATCTTAAAACTACCGAAATCTCTTAAGATAATTGTAAAATTATCGGATTTTACGGAAATTTTCGGAAAAAAAACGGACAAAAAATTGCCGTTTTCAACCATTTTTGATAAATTCGTAGCGAAGTAAAATTTAGAAAAAAAATGGAAAATGATATTTTTTTAAGGACCAAAAAAGGGTCATTTGAAAAATACTCTGCAACCATTAAAAAATAATTTAAAAATTTTATCTTTCTCTGATTGGCTTTTTCTGAGCATAAAAATTAGAAAAATTTTTTGGTAATTCAACATTACTTTTTTTTTAAGTGACAAAGAAAATTTTTCCATTTCATCTGTAATACCAGACACGATAACCAGTTGGGTTCTATCCGGATTTTCAATGAATAAACAACACGGTTTAGCCATTGCCAACAAAACTGAAGTAAAAATAAAAATTAAAAAAAAATATTTTTCTTGGTTTATGAAGTTAATAATTTAGATAACAACTTTCAAAAATTTTTTTGTCTCTATGATTCTACCAACAAGTCTTGTTCGAGGCGAAATACTTAATCTTCAAGTAGTCGTATTTAATTATTTCGATTTCGATTTGAAAAATGTTAAAATAGAGCTTAGACAAACAAACGATTTCTTCCAAGTTGTTTCAAACTCAAATAAAGAACAAGAATTTTTGAACATAGCTAGAAGTTTGGTTGAAGAAATAGACATTTTAACTGCTGGTAAAGGAAAAACAGTGACATTTCGTATCTCACCGAAAAAAATAGGTCTCTTACAAATGACTGTTAGTGCAAAGAGTCAAGTAGCAGGTGATACAGAACAACGATTTATTAAAGTCAGAGCTGAAGGCATAGAACAAACAAACACTAAGTCATTTTTGTTTAATTTAAAAGAATCAAATAAGACAGAAATAACAACAATTTCAATACCTTCTAATATGGTGAGTGAATCAGAGTCTTGTTCAATCCAAGTAATAGGTGATTTTTTGGGCAACGCTTTTAATAATTTAAATAAATTAATTACAAAACCATATGGTTGTGGTGAGCAAAATATGCTTGATTTAACTCCTAATATTTATGCTTTGAAATACTTGAGCACTTTGAAAGGGACTAAAATGTCCAATGTTGACAAAATGATTACAGATTCAAAAGAAAATATTAAATTTGGATATCAAAATGAATTAAAATATGCTCATAAAGATGGTTCATTTAGTGCTTTTGGTGAATCAGATAAATCTGGTAGTTCTTGGCTTACTGCTTTTGTTCTCAAATCATTTTCTCAAGCTAATAATTATGTAACTATTGACCAAAATGTAATTAAAAAAGCAGCTGAGTGGCTAATTAAACAACAGAAAAAAGATGGCTCGTTCGATGAACCAGGAAACGTTATACATAAAGATATGCAAGGTGGTGTTAATAGTAACCAAACTATAACAGCTTATATAACCATATCTCTCTTGGAATCTAAAATCAATACTAAACAAATAAATGCAGCTGTTAAATCAGCAGTTAAATATTTGGAAGGACAATATGATTATGTTAAAAATGATCCCTATGCAGTTGGTTTAGTCACTTATGCTTTACAACTGGCTAAAAGCGCAAAAATTGCCAAGTTTTTTAGGTAAGTTTAAGTCTCGTTTAACATTACTTAGAAATAAATTTTTTGGGACCAAAAAATCAACAGAAATTAAGGGAAAAAACACGCACAAAATAAACGATCGTTATATCTACATTTTTCATTCAGTCTAATGTTTTCGTATTTTCGGAGTGAATTTTTATCATTCACAGCTAAGGTATCTAAGATGGTATGACATTTTTTTTAAAGTTTAAAAACTTATATAAAATTTTAATCGAAAGCGATAAAGTCATTCTGTAAATTGCTACAAAGTGTAAAAATTTTGCTACACCGAAAAATTTTGGTCTGCAAAAAGTCTGTAATAATTCAAATTTTGCCTATTTAAAAAGGTTCTAAATGCTATCTGCAATTTCATTTTCTCAGAACTATATTATTGAATCTGGCAAAATTGTTACACTTTTTACCCAATTTACAAAATAAGTTTATCACTTTCCTTCAAAAGTTATTTGAATCTGCATTAATTGAAAAGACGAGTTGAAATTTAGTGATGGGTCAAAACTAAACTAAGTTAGCTTAGTCGAAAAAATATAGCTAACTAAAATTAGTCGACTAAAAACTCAAAAAAACTCCGACCACTGATTTTGCAGACTTAACCAAAAGACCCAGAAAATTTTTTTACAATTTTTTGAAAAACTTTTTGGAGATATAGAAAAAAGAAATTTATAAGTGGAGAACAATATTTTTATTGGGGCAAAAATTTTCGGTATTTAAATCTGAAGGTCCAGAGAAAAAAATAAAAATAAAATTTTTTTATTTTTCTTACCTTGTTCCAATTAGGTTCAGATTTATTATAAAGTAACTCTAGAAAACAGATTTTTTAATAAAATTTTTTTTAGTGCTTTAGGATCGTTCACAACCAAAACTCAAGATGGTAAAATGTTTATAAATTCGAAAAAAAGTGATTCATCAGATATAGAATTGACTAGCTATGGTCTATTGATTTATCTTTTGAGAAAAAGTACAAGTAATTCATTGCTAACTGCAAGATGGCTTATTGGAAAGAGTAATTCACTTGGTTCATATTCAAGTACTCAAAACACGGTCTTAGCATTGCAAGCTCTTTCTGAGTTCGGTCTAAAAACACGAACAAGTCAAGAAAATTCATTAAAAATAGAAATAACCCAGAATAACATAACAACTAAAACTTTTTATATAAATGATTCGAACATGTTAATTCTTCAACAATGGCAGTTGGATAATTGTAATAGATCTAATTTAAAAATAGAAGCTAATGGAACTGGTTCAGCATTAGTTCAAACAATAACAAATTTTAATTTAGTTCAAGCGCCAATTAAAAAGAAACAAATGTTTGAATTAACTCAGACTTATGTTCAAATAAAACCAATTACTTTAGAGATTGAAACATGTGCTAAAAGTTTTAATCAAAGTGGTATGGTTGTTATAGAAGCTAATTTATTTGCTGGTTATGAAGTTTACAAACAAGATTTAGATCAAGTTGTTCAACAAGATAGTAGAATTAAATTTGCAGAATTGAATTCGGATAAAACAACAGTAGCTTTTTATTTGGATGGTTTAGACGATGAATTTGTATGTATCAATTGGAAAATGTATCGATCATACCAAGTGGACAATTTGAAGCCAGTAGTTGTTCGTGTTTATGATTATTATGCGGAAAATACAGAACAAAACATTCTATTCGAATATCAAGAATAAATCGAAAGTGCATTTGATTTATACAGCTAATTTTCAGAATTTTTTTTAAAAAATTAAAGCTTGTTTTTTAATTTGCTATTTTTCTTCAAAATTAAGGCCTAAAGCTCAATTTTAATTTTTAAATAAAATCCTAATTAATTAAGCAATTTTATTTTTTTTTATAAATTTTTTTATTTAAAATACTAATAAAGTCAGACCGAAACAACATTACTTGGTCAGGAATGTTTACAACCAACTTTCCCTAAATTTTCGTAACTTTAAATAATAATATTTTAGAGTATTTTTTAGAATCACCTGAAATTAGACATAATTTTCTCGAAACAAATAAGGAAAAAGATTTAAGTGTTATCTTTACAAACGATCTTAAGAGCAAAAATATTTTGCGGACGTTACCAAAAAAGCAAATAAAGCACTTGGCTTTATAAGGCGTTCATTCAAATACCGTGATAAATTTCCCATCAAAAAACTTAAAACAAGCTTAGTTAGACCTCATTTAGAATATCAGACTTAGAAGGTGTGCAAAGAAGGGCTACTAAAATGATTACTGAGCCAAGGAACTTAAGCTGTAAAATCGACTAAAAAAATTAGAATTAACAAATCAGAAAAAGGATGAGAGGAGGATTTAATCGAAAAATTTAAGAAAGTGAAAAATTTAGAGTTGATTGGCATCATCCACTCAAAAATCAAGCAGAACATTACAATACAAGGAATCATAGTTATAGTTTTGTAAAGCAACTTGTTAAAAATTGCAATCTCAGATACAATTTTTTTAAAAACCGTGTAGCAAATATATGGAATAAATAATCTAGTGATGTGGTTGAACAAACAACATTAAACAGCTTCAAAAAAAAACTTGATAAATATTTAATGACAAATAAACAATAAATTACAGGTTACTTTAGCGTTACTAATCCTTGTGTTCCGTTTAAGGATTATTTACTCATACTTTTTCTAATGTGGATATCCACATGAAATGAGGGTTAAACCCCATGGTAATAGCTTTCTAGATCTATTTTATTTTTAAATCGTTAATAGTTTTTAAGAGTAAAGCTTCTTTTGGCAGACGATTCCATAAGCTTTAAACTTTAGTAGTAAAAAAGTTGTGACGTTAGACGTAATTTTTAACAAATTTAAAGAATTGAATTAAATCACTTCTTGGTCTTCTATCTTCTAATGATTATAAGTTTTTTTTTTATAATATCACTTCCTAACTTAACTTTCTTAACTCTGGAATCAGCTTTGATGCTCGTCTTTTAACACTCTCCATTGCATGATCTTTTTTTAGGTTGGGCCTCCAAGCAGAAACTCAATATTCAAGTTGACAAATAAACCCAACGTTGAATTGGCTTTACTAATCGATGAATTGATTTGAGATGTCAATTCTAAATCCTTCGAAACTAATGTGCCCAAATCTCTTTCTGATTCAGTTTTTACAAATACATCAACGATTAGGTGATTTTTCGTAAAAAAACTGAAAGTTAGTTAAATATCTGAACTAAAAGATATACATATCTGTAATGTGACAAATACTGATCAATTAAAAGGTTTTTTCAAAAAAAATAAAAAGTTCACAGGACGTTACATTTTAAAAGATTATTTTTTATAAATATACGATTAGATATTTTATAATCAAAACTGAACCTTGCCGTAAACCAAAAAACGGAAAGAAAAACGCATTTAAACAGAATAAACCTTTAAAATATTACGCAAATCCATTTTTTTTAATTCATTATTTTTTCTTCAAATAAGTAATAAATAACGCCTTTTTAAAATTTTGATCTTTGAAAAATGATGTTTCAGCATTAGTTTTGGTTATTCTAATTTGATTCTGCTGATTTATTAAATTAAAAAAATTTCAATGGTTTCATAATTTGAAGCTTGATTTGTTTCTTGTCGCTTTTATTACACACTCTTCTTAGACAATAATTTAATTAAATTTATTTCAAATTCGCAAATAAAAACAATGCACCCAAAAATTAGATACCATTTAGTATTTTTATTTATCAAAAAATTATTGAAATAAAAAAGTTTAAAATAAGAAAGGCTTATTTTAATTTTTTTTTAAAACCAATATGACAGAACTGAAGTGAAGTTTTGACTTGAGTTAATTGAATTATTGATTTAGTTAAAAAATAATTCAATGATAATTCAATACTAAATCAATGCTAATTCAATATTCAATTTTTCAAAAAAAAA
>NTPY01000159.1:349258-395342 GCA_002922825.1 Brachionus calyciflorus | reverse complement strand
TCAGACAAAAAACAAACTTGACAACTTTCTATTTTTTTTGGTTGAAATTTTCCGTTCTAACTGACTTACTCTCTCTCTCTCTTTCTATAATAAGTTAAACTTTTATTTTTGAGCGGTTTACGTCTCCTAATTAAACTCTAACTAACTAACATGAATAGCTATAACCAATACCCTTATCAATATTATCCACACCAACAACAACAGCCACTTTTATTCACCAACACCCCAATATACCCGAATCAATCCAACAACCAATTTCACAGCTATTACTCGCCTAATCAACAAGAAAACTCTCATTCCGTATCCATGAATAATCAGCTAACAAATACACAACAAGCTAGCAACTACATTAACCACCTAGATGACAAAATTTATGATCACATTCCAAGCCATAAAAGCACAACAACAACTCTCAAATTCACCGGCAAAAATGCCCCAATACCGAACAAATATAGAGATTATTTCGAACTCGACCACGAAATAAAAAAATTCAAACCTAGAATTTCTAACAACACAGCTTTTATTAACGATAAAAATGAGTTAATAATCAAATCAGACGATGAAAAAAGTATTGATGACTTAAAAAATTGGCCAGATAACGCATTTGAATGCGGATTAAGTCAAGTAATAAAACAATCTAAATACTACTTAGCATTACACAACGTCGATACATCTTTCAATATCACATCAGATAACATTAAAAAATATGTAAAAGAAAACTACCAAATTGACAACATGCTAAGGATGATAAAAAAATCATCAAATAAACCCCTCACATTGGTTAAGGCGGTCACATCTTGTGTTAATAGCTTTAACAAAACTATTCAAGATGGTTACATCAAAATCGGCTACACCAGGATAAAAGTCACAGCATGGAAATTTGGAACAACCCCTGACCAATGTTTTAAGTGCCAAAAATTTGGACACTCTCAAAACAACTGTAAAAGCAAGGACTTTATTTGTTTACGTTGTGCTGGTAAACATCACTATAAAGACTGTAAAATAACAAATGCTGAAGACTATAAATGTGCAAATTGTAATCTTAATCACGCCTCATGTTCAAAAGAGTGTAAAATTCTACAAGAAGCAGTTAATTAAAAACAAAACAAACAAGAATCTAATAACAATCAAAATTTTTGTAGAATTGAATCTAATTTTAATAAGCAAAAAAAGGAAAATCAAGTTCCGACATTAAACTTAATCACTCTATTAATAGATATCTTCAAAAACCTAAACAAAATTCAATCAACTATTGACTATGACCCTAGCCCTTTTCTAGATTTAATTCATAAACACCTTGGTCAAGAATGTAAACGTAAAATTGCGGCCATTCTAGTGCCAGTACAGGAACATGACCCCGAAATGGACCAACAAAATGCCTATATCGAAAATGAGAATGATCAACAATAAGTCCAACATAAATATTATGCACTGTAATTGCCAATCAATTTTAAATATCGAAAAAATATCATTAATTCAAGATTTAATTTTCGGAAATAATATAGAAGTTGTGAGCCTAAATGAGACTTTTTTAAAACCAAAAGATGACTTTAAACTAATCGGATTTAAAATTTATAGAGCAGATAGAATAGGTAAACGTGGTGGTGGCGCAGCCCTAGCTATAAAAGAATATATAATATCTAAAAAAATAGATACACCCCCTAACACAGAACTCGTCGGTGTGGAAATTACCACAGATAACAATTTAACATTATCTCTATTCTCTCACTACTCAAGTCCAAAATCACAGCTAGATTTTAATTTACTAGAATTTATATTCCTTAACCATCCAAATTCGATTTTACTAGGCGATTTGAATGCTAAACATCAAAAATGGTACTGTCCGAGACCAAACACTAAAGGTAAGCTATTAGAAGCTTTTTTATCCAAACACAATTTACAGGTATTAAACTCAAACAAAGCAACCTATAAGCGAGGTAAAAGTATACTTGATTTATCAGTTTGCTCAAATCAAATAACAAAGAATTTTATAAACCATAAGGTTATTGATCGTACGATTGGTGACCATCAACCAACAATTACCTCCTTTAGTCTAATTCCAACCAGATGCACTAAATCTTATAAAAAAACTGATTGGGAAAATTTTAAAAAAATGATGTCAACTAAAATAGAAATAAACAAGATACCTAATATCGAACAATTAGAAATCGAAGCAGATTCAATAACCAAAGATATTCAGTCAGCAATAAAAAACTCAACAATAACGTATAATGTCAACTCAAAATGTCCCAATCCTAAACCAATACCACAACCCTTATTAAAAGCAATTAAATTTAAGAACAAATTACGACGTCTTTATCAAAAATCGAATTCAGCTCAACATAAAAAATTATTCAACATGGTAGAAAGAAAAATAAAAAAAGAATTAGGCAATTTAAAGACGGGCCAGTTTATCGACGAAGTAAATCACTTAAATAAATTCAACCCAAGTAATCCTAAACACTGGAAAACTCTTGAAAACATCGATCAAGTAGAAAACAACTATGAAAAACTTCAAGAATTCAAAATTAATAATCAAAACGAATCAACAACCGACGAATATACAGTCGCAAATATTTTCGCCAACGATTTAGAATTAATTTTCAATTCAAGTTACGGTCACGATAAAAATATCTACCAGACAAATCCAACATCTGACATTACTGAAAAAATAACTTTAATAGAATTGAATGACGAAATCAAAAAAATAAACTTAAAAGCAGCTCCTGGAATAGACCATATAACAAACAAAACCATAAATAATTTACCATCAACCTTTCTCCCGAGAATCTTAAATCTATTCAACAAGTCAATTGAACTAGAACATATACCAAACAAATGGAAACAATCAATCATAACAATGATCCATAAAAAAGGTAAGCCACCAGACTATACATCCTCATATAGACCCATATCTTTACTATGCTGCTTAATAAAACTATTGGAACGCCTTATTAACAATAAAATTCAGCTCTTCATTGAAAAAAACAATTTGCTCCCCGAAGAACAAGCTGGATTTAGGAAAAAAAGATGCACTCAAGACCACATACTTAGATTAAATCAATCAATTATTCAAGGTTTTAATGAAAAAAAAATTACAGGCGCAATTTTCTTCGACCTGGAAAAAGCTTTTGACAAAGTTTCACATCAAGGTTTAATCGAAAAACTAAAATCAATTGGTCTCAATTTTAAGCTAGTAAATTGGATAATTTGCTTTCTAAAAAACAGGTCGTTTAAAGTCAAATACAAAAATAGCTACTCATCAAATAGGCCGATCTCATGCGGTGTTCCGCAAGGCAGCTGTCTATCTCCGACTCTATTTATTTTATATTTTAGCGATGTAATCAATTGTATCCCAAAGGATTTAAAAAGTGGTTTGTTCGCAGACGATTTATGTATTTGGTCAAGCGCATCCTCGATTTGTCAATTAAAAGACACACTTCAAAACGGATTAACCAACATTAATGATTTTTGTAACAAAAAAGGATTTTTTATAAATAAGGAAAAAACAAATTACACGATTTTTACAAAAAATGGACAGCGAAAGAACTACTACGAAAAATATGACCTATATCTAACAATAGAAAAAACACCTATTCCCTTGGTATCGAATCCAACATTTTTAGGTATAATACTCGATCCGAAAGTTAAATACGATGCACATATATCAAAAATAATTTCAAAAATAATGCCCCGAAAAAAAATTTTAAATAAAATTCAGAAAAGTAAATTAAAAAACAAGATAAAAACCAGTATAATTGTTTTTAAATCGTTAATTCGATCTATTTTTGATTATTGTTTCATTATAGCACAAGGAGGTCTCCAAAATTTAACTAAAAAACTTCAACTTTTTCAAAATAAGACATTAAGAAACATCAAAAATTTTAGCCTAAAAACAAAATTATCTAAAATTCACGATACATTAAACATAGAGTTTATTAAACCAAGACTCGACAAGCTCCTTTTAAAATATTCAATCAAAAATGTTGGAAACAATTTATTAAAACGCGAAATAAACGACTATCAAATTAAACTTAAACAACAAATCCAACCCCAAAAAAGACTAATCACGCCATTCGACGCCATACTAAATCAATTGGAAAAAATTAACGGAACAATTTACACCCCTTAACGTCTATTCACAAGAAAAACTTCAAAACTATTTTTCTTTTTTATTTTTTAAAAACTTTTACTAAAAGATATTGATTATATGTATATAGCTGCTTTCTTTTTGGTTAAATTTCTTCTCTTGTATGTTTCTAAATATTATAAATTTTGTAAATATGTACAAAGCATGGGACTTAAAAGAAGGCTAAAGCCGTTCGGGAAAGTCCAAGGGTTTCCTAAATCTATTTTTTAAATAAATAAAATAGTATTGAATTATCATTGAATTATTTTTTAACTAAATCAATAATTCAATTATCTCAAGTCAAAACTTCACTCCAGTTATGACAGAAGTAATTTTTAAAAATTCTTTTTTTAAAAGTAAAAACTTTTTTTTTCAATCCATTATTTCCATTTCTTTTTTTAATTTAAAAAAAAATTTTAATAAAAAGCTTAAGTCTGCGAAATTATGAAAATCGATGCCTCATTATTAAAATAAAAATAATTCGAGAGCAACATAATATTTTTTTTTGTTTTTTGAATTTTCCATTAGGAAAAAGTATTAATAAATATATATTTTTTTTAATGCTTTAGATTCGCCAAATAAATTTAAGATTTACTTTTTCACCATGTTCAAATTTGTTTTAATAATAATTCGAATAAAATGAGATTTTGTTTCATTAAAATAAATAATTTATAAAAGTTAAATTTTTGTTCTAAAATTGTCGTAATTTTTAACTGACGTAGTCTCGCATCGACGTAATGCTAAGGGTAATTATTTTTTATTTGAATTTAAGTGTTTTAATTTATCATGTCACCCAATCTAATATAGGTTTATTTCGTTTTGTAATTAGTTTATTAAGCTTTGATTAGCTTGAAAATCTCGATAAACTGATAGCAAACCTAATATTTTTTAGTTGTGTTGATGTTCTGTTTAGATCTCATGAATCTTTTAACTGCGAAAATAGAATTTTTTTTTATTACACTATAAAATCACCTTACAGTCAGACAAAAAACAAACTTGACAACTTTCTATTTTTTTTGGTTGAAATTTTCCGTTCTAACTGACTTACTCTCTCTCTCTCTTTCTATAATAAGTTAAACTTTTATTTTTGAGCGGTTTACGTCTCCTAATTAAACTCTTATCTTCGCCTTCGTATAAATTTCTTAAAAATCTTTACCAAAGCTTTATTTCGTCAAAAAAATTTGAAAATTCATGAAAATTTTCAAATTCTAGGGTCTTCTATCATTCATGGACAATACCTCTTGTCTGTTTGGCGGACAATTTTTCCGTTCTTTGTCCATCAATTTTCTGAATTGTCCACGAATTTCTAAAATTGTCCATCAATTCAATCTAATCTGTTTATCATAAAATTTTCTCGTTGAAAAGCTTTTGATTTAAAAATAAAAATTATGAGGTTTTCGAATATGCACTCCTGACTTGTTTTGACGTTGTTACATTTAAATCGCTTTTTTTTTTAAAACCGGGGAACCTAGCAATTATAAAAATTTAAAAATTTTATTTTTATTAGGAACAAAGTTTTTTAGGCTAATTTATCCATGAAAAAAAAAATTGTCAATCAATTTTAAAAATTGTCCATGAAAATTTAGAATTGTCCATGAAGTTTTTCGATTACTTTTTTTTGTTTTTAATTGTCCATCAAACAGACAAGATGTTTTGTCTGTTTGATGGACAATTATGAATGGTACAAGACCCAAATTCTATTTAACACTTTGATTTTAACCAGAATAATATTGATTATATCGATTTAGATTTTTTTAAAAATTTATCAAAATTTTTATTTAATCTTTTAGAAAAATTGGTGATACTGCGCTGCTCCCGAATTAACGTCGCACCAGTACCCGTACTCCAGCAAAAATGAATTGAGTACGAGTACGGGTACGATGTAGATTCCTGAAATAACTTAACATGTTTCAAAACATCTTAAACCCACTTCTAATGCTAAAACAGTTCAAGAGCAAATCTTGATCAAAAAAATATCTTTTTAAGGACACTAAGATAAAATATTTACAAGAACATCGTCTTATTTCTGAAATGCTAAATATTAATAAGCTAAATATAAATTCTTTTTATTTTCAAATCAAATAGCCTGGTGTGAGCCTCTTATCATTGAGACCTTCCGGAAGCTCTTTGGACATTAGAGCAGTATCAAGCGATCAACTAAATGATAAACTTTATTTATTAGTTCATTCCAATAATGAATCAACTGCTAATCAGATAATAAGTATAATTAAATAAAAATATTTTTTTTTGATAATCAATATTAAAAATTAAAATTTAATAGCATCGCAAACTAATTCAGCAGTAAATAATACCGGTTCGAAAATTCAAATAATATATGATAAAATAGAAAGCACAGAAAAAGACGAAATAAAAACATATGGTAAAAGATGGTTGATTTTATTAATATTTTCATTTATTTCTCTATTGAGCTCATTCAATTGGATAGAGTATAACATAGTTCAAGATGTAGTTATTTTTTATTTTAATTCAAGTCTACCTGACGATGAAATAGATAAAATAGATGCTGTTAATTGGTTCTCAATGGTCTATATGCTTTGTTATATTCCATTAGTTTTTCCAGCTATGTTTTTACTCGAGAGAAAAGGTTTAAAATTATCATGTACATTAGGCGCTTTTTTAACACTTCTGGGCTCAATTATTAAATGTTTTTCAGTCCGGCCTGATTTGTTTTTAGTTGCCATGACTGGTCAAACTTTATGTGCCATTGCTCAAGCATTTACATTGGGCGTACCTGCGCGTTTATCTGCTTTATGGTTTGGACCTAATGAAATAGGACTTGCCACTTCTGTAAAGATTAAAAATTTTTAAATTTAAAAAAAGAAAAAATTGTTAAAATTTATTTTGTCTTAAAGATAGGAGTTTTTGGAAATCAATTAGGTACTGCTATTGGTTTTGTCATACCACCAAGACTTATCGACAAAAATGATAAAATTGAAATAATTGAAAAAAATTTTTATTTAATGTTCATTACAGTGGCACTTTTATGCGCAATTTTCTTCATTCTTTGTCTAATAGGCAAGCCATAAAATTTTTTTTTATTTCGAATATAAAAATTTTTTAAATTTAGAATTATTTTTAAAGTAATAAGCGATCATCCGAATAAACCACCCAGTAAAGCTCAGCTTGAAATTCGAAAAAGTCATAATTTAAGACAGGAAAATAATGATTTTAAAATTTTCAAATTGTCTCTAGTCAATCTATTTAAAAATTCAAATTATTGCTTAATTTTGATATCATATGGTATTAATACTGGTGTTTATTATTCAATAAGTACTCTTTTAAATCTAACTATTTCAAAATATCATCCAGTAAGTTTTGAATGTTAAAAATTAATAAATAGACTTAGAAATTATTTATTCGTTTAAAATTTAAAGAATGAGAATGAAAATATTGGTGTGATAGGATTAATTTTAGTTACATCTGGTTTAGTTGGAGCAGTTATTAGTGGATTTATTTTGGATCGAACAAAACAATTCAAGTAATAATTTTAAATTGAAAAAAATTTTTCAAAATTTAATTTAGATTTATTTAGATGGACCACTTTGGTTATTTATGTTTGTTCATTTGCTGCTATGATTTTATTTTCATTTACTCTAAAATTTAGCATTTGGGTTATTTTTCTAACCACTTTTTTACTAGGGTAATTTTTTCATTATTCACAGTTCAAAAAAAAATATGAGAACTTGAACATTTTCTATTTTGTTTTAAGATTTTTTATGACTGGATATTTACCTGTCGGTTTTGAACTAGCAGCAGAAGTAACTTATCCGGTGTCAGAAGGCACATCTTGTGGATTGCTTAATACATCAGCTCAAGTAAATAGCCTTGAAAAAAAGGTCTCTCTGGTAATTTGTGAAAAAAATTTTACAAATAAATTCATAATAATTTTAAAAAATCCAAAAATATTTTTAACAATTCAATTTCGAAAATTTCTATTAAATTTTTAAAAGATACTTTGGCTAAAAAATCAAAGTGGAAAAATTTGGACAGCTCTTAAGAGACCTAATTAATATTTTTTAATAAGATATAAACTAAAATAAATTATTTTATTTCAGATTTTTGGAATTTTGTTTACATATGTCCAAGGTCATATTATAGTCAAACGTGGACCTTTTTATGGAAATTTATTTTTAATTTTAGCTCTTTTTATTGGTACAATTTTAACAGGTAAGAAATTTTTTTTTTAATTCAAGTAAATGAAATTTAGTATTCAGTTATTCTTTGCAAAAGAACGCATGGGTTATAAATTGCACATAAGGTTCATGGAACCGAATAGACCTCTCTCATGTTAAAATTTTGTAATTAATGATGCGATGTTGACTTAAAAAGCTAAACGAAAAATTTAAATGCTTAAGTTATACAATTAAATCGAGAAAATTATTGAAATCATTTTATTTTAAAATGCACTTAATTTAGAGATTTTTGTAATTTTACAGTTAAAAATTTTCTCTGCAAATTTTCACAACATTAAAAAAAGCCTAAATTAAATACGCAATTAAAAGTGCACAATTTTGTGCAGACTTGGTAAACAGGTGCATCAATTCTTTATTGTCAAAACTAATTTTAAGAATTTTGCAGATGATTTTGGTGGTGAAAAAAAAAACAAAAAACTTTAACATGTCCTAGAATATTATTTTTTTAAATCTTAAAATCTTTAATCAAAATTAGTATTTAACTTTTTTTTTAAGTCGACTAGTACTATATGGTAAAAAGAGTTTTAGACGGGTCAAAAGAAAAATATCCCAAAATTGTTGAAATGAAATTCAAAATAATTGGTATTTGTCAATTAACTTTTTTCTAATCCACCAAATACTCTTTTTACCACATACCAATCTATTCAGCTCATCGAGTTCTACAAAATTTATATTTGATCTCATTGATAACTTTTTTTCAAAATTTTTCATATTTCATGGTCGTTATTGCGAAAAAATCGTTTTTAACAATCAATTTCATCTGTGAAAGACATATTAATAACAACTTTTTCATACCAAAGCTGTTCAGCTCACTAGGCCTGACAAGAATCAAAAGGCATTTAGGCTTATAAAGATGTCAAAATTCTAAAATTTCAGTCTAAAATCAGGTTAATTTACAAAATTTCATTATTTTCAAATTTAGTTTTTTATCAAAGATACCTTTTTTTTTCAAAAAAGATCATATTATTCGTGAAACAAACTGTCTTAATTACTTTTTTGTTAAATTAAAAAATTTCAAGTCGAACGCAGTCGACTAAAGAAAATAGTCAGTTGACTCAGTAGACTCCCAACACTAGTATACAACGTAATAGAAATCCGATGAAAATGATTATTTTGTTTTAAGAATGTTAAATGGGCAAAAAAATTGAACCGATTGTAAAAATTTTGACTTATTCCGAGCCTGCTTATACGGGCACGCTCACTTTCTGCAAAAAGACCCAGCTTTTTTTATTATTTCAAAAAAAAAATTAAAAGAGTGTCTCTCTAAAATTCACAATGCAAGTAAGGTTATCGTCATGCAATCTTAATCAAAAATTTTCAATAGAATATTCGTAATATACGATCCATTTCTAAGATTAGTAGCAAATCTTGAGATTCTTGAACCAGATAGCTTTCTAATTTTAATAAAGTTACTTAAAAAATTAATATTTTTTTAAGCTTTGGTTAAGCCAGATTTCAAACGACAAAAAGCAGTAGACATGGTTATAAAACAAATAGAAGAACAAGAGCCCATGTCGTAAAAATCAACAACAAAAAAATTTTAAATTTGTTTGTATTTTTTAATTTTTTTTTATATAAATTAAATTATATATTTTATAATTGAATTAAATAAAAAAAAAGTCAAACTGAAAAAAAAATTTAATTTAAATTTTGTTTAAACCCTTGAATACGTCAAAACTTAATTAATTAACGTCCAGTTTTAGTCTAATAAATATAATGAATAAAAGTCGACTATCAGGATGTTTTGATGTCGATGCTAAATCAAGCTCCGAGTTCACTCGCTCAAAAGATTCAGTCAAAAAATCAGAAAGTTTAGATCTAATTGAAATAGACTCTAATAGGGTTCAATATCTCTATTTTAGACGATGGCTAATATTATTTTTATTTTCATTTATCTGTCTTTTAAATTCATTTCAACTAAATCTTTACACTGATATCCAAAATGTCATCGTAATGATTTATAGGCCTGGTAGTCCCGACGATAAATCATCTCAATACAACTCTGTAAATTGGCTCTCTATGATTTATCTAGTGGCTAATATTTTATGCATAATTCCGGCTATATTAATAAACGATTGTATTGGTTTTCGTTTTTGTTGTCTGATGGGTGTAAGTTTAAGTTGTGTTGGATCTTGGGTGAAATACGTTTCGATAAGACCAGCTATTTTCGAAGTTTTATTTCTTGGTCAAGTCATCTGTGGTATTTCTCAGTCTTTTATAAATTTTTGTGTGATTAGAATTTCAGCTTTATGGTTTTCCAAAAATGAAGTTGCAACAGCAATTAGTGTAAAATTCTTTAAATATTTTTTTTTCTTTTTTATAAATTTTAAAAAATTTTTTTTTCTATTAAAAGGTTGGTTTATTAAGCTCAAAATTAGGCTCATTAGTATCATTTATAATTATGCCTTATTTGATTACTAAACGCAATACACCTGATCAAAATGAATTTTATTTTAATATAGTCTATTTGACAATTTCAATTTTAGTCTCCTTGAGTCTTTTAGCTTCTTTATTACGTAAAAAAAAATATTTAAATTTTTATTTTTAAATAATTTAAATTTTTTCTATTAAAGTTGTAAAAGACCAACCTGACAAACCGCCAAGTCTTGCACAAGTTGAAATTCGAAAAAAGAATAAAGAAAATACTTCGAGATCATATAATGACAAATTTACCGATACATTGACATCTTGTTTAGAAATATGGTCAAAACGGAATTTTATATTTATAGCTATTTCACATGGATTTCTTATAGGTTCAACTTATTCATTAAGCTTTCTTTTAAATCAGATTTTATTTGAAAATTATTATCAGGTAAATTTTCGAATTAACAATAGACCACCTACTTACCTTCAAAAACTCTTCGAATTAAATATTTCTTGAGCTATTACCAATCGTAGCGGTAAAAGCTTATAAATTTTAGGCTTTAAAACAAATATTTTAGACATTTAGAGTGCTGCTATGATTCGATGAATTCATTGCAGGTCAAAAATGAGACTACTAGGCCAAATATTTAAATGAAAATTTTAGCTTGTCAAAAACAAGACTAGTAGTTTTAAATTTTACACATCAATATTTACTTTGTAAAAATAAAGACTATTCCTATAATTACGTTAAAATTTAAAACTACTTGTCTTATTTTTAACAAGGTAAATTTTGGGAAAATGTCGGTACCGTAAACGCTCGTTCATAATTGCGCAATTATACTCAAAAATCGCCATAAAGTTACATGTAATTATAGCTGAATAGAAGGTATTTTTTGAACTAATATAATTACATGTAACTATAATGATTCAAAAGATAAATTGAATTGTATGGAAAATTCTATAATTATACGTAACTATAATAGGTGGAAAATATCAGGAAATATCAGGTTTAGTACCGACTTAAAAGCATTCTGTAAAAATGTCCAAAAACCGTGTTAAACACGGGGTTAAAAACCAAATTTACGATTTTTAACCCCGGGGTTATTTGGGCGAGTTTACGGTAACTATAGTTCGAAAGCGATGCATTTTCTAATTACACCCTTTACATGAAATTATGCAATTATAACCGAAAATCGCCGAATAGTTACATGTAACTATAACTATTTAAAAAATATCCTATATGCGGTTAGTATTGCATGAAATTATACCCAAACAACCGTAAGTATTACATGTAATTATGAACAAGCGTTTACGGTATTTATGGCAATTTAACGTTAATTTACGTAGAATTTGCTTAAAAAGTTTCCAAAAACTTTCACGATAAAAAAACAAAATGTTTTTTTCTAAGTAAACACTTTTGAGATATAAATTCAATCTTTTTTTTCTAAAAAAATTAACCTTTTTTCGGTCTTTAGGTTTGAAAGAATTTTTTAAAAATTTTTTTCCATGAGATTCAAGGGTTCTAATGAAAATGAAACGTCAACCGTCACTTTTGATCGCATCTGTAACAATAGTTGAATTATCCTAAAATTTAAAATAAAAGCTCATTAACAAATGTTACGGTTGACTACTGATGTTACATTTTTCTTACAGCAAGAGGGAAATTTGTAAAAGAAAAAGGGAGAAAAAGTTGAGGGAGAGGGAAGGAAAGAAATCATCGTAAAATATATTCGAAAATTAATTATAAAAAGAGAAATCTTTATGAATGATTAATTAAAGCGTTAGACGAAGGGGTATATATGATATTAGGATCATTAGGCATAAAATTATTTAAGATGAAATTCCAATTTTGTTTTTTATTGATCCGTTGAATCCGTCCGTTGTTATTGAAAAATTTAATTTCATTTATTATTGGACATTCTAAATTGATTCCAATAATAAAAAACGCTATAGTATTTTTTATTTTTGTAAATTAAATTTTTGTACGAAAATTACACATAGTTCAAGCTCCTATTAAGAATCAAACAGCCTCGAAAAGAAAAATTGACATTTTTACTTTACCTATTCAAAATTTTTTAAAATATCGTTAAAAGTCAAATCGAAAAAATTATCTTGAATTTCAAAGCAATTTTTAAAATTTTTATTTTTAATTATTAATCTAAGGAGGAAAGCAATAAGATTGGAATTATCGAGCTTTTTCTTTTGGTATCCGGTATTTTTGGTTCATTATTATCAGGTTTATTAATTGATTACACAAAATCATTCAAGTAAAAATTCAAATAAAATTTTTTTTTAGCATTTATTCTTTATTACAGATAGCATTTACTTTTTTCTTTTTAGAATTTTAATAGTAACAAGCTATTCCTTTTCATTTGTTTTAATGGTTGTTTTTACAATCACTATCGATTTTGATATTTGGTTTCCGTTTTGCTCTATATTTCTATTTGGGTAATTTTTCATTTTAAATTTTTTCTGAATGAATTTTAGATTTTTTTGTTTAAAGATTTTTCATTGGAGCATATATACCAATTAGCTATGAATATGCTATTGAAAAAACATATCCTACGTCTGAAGGTACATCGTGTGGATTTCTAATCATAATTTCTTCGGTAATAAAAATCACAATTCAAAATTTTTAAAGAAAATTTAATAGTTAATTTTTTCAAAAGATTTTCGGTATGGTTCTAACATATTCTCAAGGATTTTTGACAGTACAGCTAGGCGTTTTTTATGGAAATTTTTTACTGTGTATACTTGTTTTAGTCGGTCTTATAATGACAAGTAATTTAATATTATTATTAATTTTACTTAGAAATTTTTTTAATTTAAGAAAAAAATTTTTATTTTCATTAATCAAGCGACTTTGGGTACTGGCTACAAGAGACAAAATATTTATGAAGATAATCGAAATTCAAAAACTAGTTCAAAAATTAATTTTGAACGTGAAGATTCTCAATCAAGCAAAAATTATAGAAACTAAATACATTTGTTTTTTTTTTTAAATATATCATTTCAAAAACAATAAATTAATTGAATAAAATTTGTTCGATCTTTCAAAAACAAAAAAATAATCGAAATTTAAATTTCATAAATATGTTTTTTAAATTACTTCCTAAAAATTAAAATAAATTTTTTTTTAATATTAAACATAATAACGTAATTATTTTTTCCTAAAATTCAGGCGCAACCTGGAAATAATCCTAGCTATGCTACTGTAAATCATAAGCGATTAAAAAAATAGATTTTAAATAGCTTTATTTTTTTAAATTCTCTGAAAAGATAATCCAAAAAAATAATTTTGAACTTACCGACTTTATAAAAATTATGCAAAAATTTAAAACATTGTTTTCATAAAAAAGGAAAGTCTTTTTACTTTGTTCTCTCTCTTTTTAATTATTAGCCAATAAAATTTAATTTGATTTTTTTTAAGGTGCCTCAAATAATAAACCCTAGTTAGGCTATTGGTGTTTTCAAAACCTAACAACTCCTCTAAGTAATAAGAGATTTTAAGTAGTTCAATTAAGTCTCTATATTACCTGGTAGGGATTTAAAAAGCAGCATTTTATAAACATGAATAAAAAATTGTCAGAGTTTAAATTTTTACTTTTTTTGAAAAATTCTTTTCCTTAGTTATTTTATTTAACATAAGAATCGTAAAACCCATACCAAGTATGAATCAAGAAGTTCTATAAGAAAAAAAAATTAGGATTTTATTATATTATAATTAATAGAATTTTTTAGATTTTTTGTCAACTAGGATTCATGATTTTGTGCACCTTCTGAAAATTACCAAAAAATCTTCATATGTTTTTAACTATTTGACCTATCATTCCTAGACCATTTTGACAAAAAAGGAATTTTTACAAGAATTCAATCAATTTTATTTTTTAGATTAATCATGTTGATTTTGTAATTTTAATAGTTCAAAGTGTTTTTGTTTCCTTTATTATTAAAAAATTTTAAAACAAAATGATCTATCAGCGTTATTTAAACTTTGTAGACAATTTAATAATCAAATGTTCATAGTCAAAAGAAGATAATTTTTGATTTTTGTTGCCAATTTTATTATATCATTTTGATTGCATTAAAAAATTTTCGAAAAATTTAATTTTGGTAGTTCAAGAAATAGATGAAAATATCAATATTTGTCCAAAAAAAATTCTTTAACACTAAGCTAGTTTTTGAAAAAAAAACTTAGAAATTGTGCCAATACGGTTTTTTTAAAGTAAGTATCGATATTTTTGCTCAAGCTCAAGAAATAGAACACGTGATACAAACATTAATACTTAAACCAGACTAGGTTAAAACTTGATGTCGATTTACATGTTAGAATGAACAATATTAAGTGAAGAAAGAAATGAACCCTCTACATTCGACTATTGCAATAAATTCTAAATTTAGTAATGGAAAATTCTCAAATTCTTTTTTATTAATAAACTAAAAAATTTCTTAAAAAATATAAAATTTAAAATTGACTCTAATATGTAAGCAAAATTATACTTTTGAAATTTTAAAGAAAAAAAATTTATCTTTTATGTTAAGATATTTTTTTTCAAAAAATGTAATCTACTTTACTTTTTATATTTGCTTTTCCAACTTTCAAGTTTAATTCTCTTCAATATCTCGACTTAAACATTTTTGAATTTTTGTTTTTTCGAAAATTTGCTTTGTATAAAGTTATTTTTTTATCAAAAAGTTTTGAGTTTTAAGCCTAATTTAAATATAACTTTTTACTTTATTTTACTTTATAAAAACATTCAAGATGCGATAAAAAAAAGAGGGTTGAACAATTATAATAATAATTTTAATTCGTACTCCTTGAGTTGGCAAAAGCAAAAAAAATAAAAGGTAGAACTGAAACTTATTAAAGATTTAATTTTAGCTAATGGTAGGCGTTTAAAGTAAATGATTTCATTTCTGAATGCGTTTGGACTTAATTAACAACTAAATTTCACCAAGCAATCGATTTTTTTTATGAATTTTTGAAAAAGTATAGTTAAGTTTTTTCTTAAGCATAAAATTCTTATTGTTGTTTTATTGATTTTTAGATCTAGGTGAATTTAAAAGATAAACCAAAACAGAATTATAAAACTTTTTTTTTCGTCAAGTAACTTGACAACAATTAGTAATAATTTTAAAGGTGATCTTTATGGCAAATACTTAACGGAGGTAATTTTCAGGAACAAATTTTTACTTTTTTTGAAAATTTTTTTTTTATGAAAATTGAGACTTAATTCAAGATTCAATACATTTAATTGAAAAAAAAAAGAACACCTTAAAAATTTTGGAAAGAAAAAAATCTATAATCTAATGCAATTACGTTATTCGTCTAAGTGATTTTGATAATTTTTCTTTCTCTTTTTTAATTCAAAATTGAATAAATTCACCGATGTAAATAATTAGAGATTTTTAAAATTAAAAAAAAAAAAACTCGAAATTAAAAAGAGAGAGAGAGGAAAATTATTTTTAAAGATAAAATTCTTATTTTCTTGGAATTTCAAATTTAAATTATATATCTTATTTTTATTACGATTCAAATTATAGATTTTTAATTTTTATTTCAAATAGAGAAAGTACCGGATTACAAAGGGATTCTCTGGCATTTTATTTACATTTTCCTTCTTTCTTTTTTTTTAATTTATTTTTTAATTCAAAGCTTTTGTTTTAAATACAAAAATAAAATTCGTAATAAACAAAAATATATAAACCCAAAAATCAATAATTTTCTTTCCGTCAGATAAGCTAATTCTTAATTTTAAAAGATACCGTTCTTTTTGATGACTCAACTAGGTTAAAAATCGAAACATCCATTTTTGCTTTTTTACACATTTAAATTAATATAATTTTACACTAAAATTTTTTTTTATTAAAAATTTGGTCTTTTAAAAAATGTTTTTAAAATCTCAAATGATTAAATTATCTCGGGTTAGATTACTTCTTAATAATTTATTCAGAAGTTTTTGATTATGATTTTTAACGAAGTTATTTAATCTCAATGACTTAATCACGAATCTATTTGATTAAAGGAGAAAGTTTTGTTCAAAATGATTTAAAAAAAGATTTTAATAACGTCATACCGTACTATTTTATTGGCAAAACAATTATCAAATTTTTTATTAAAAAAAAATATAATGATGATAAAATATTGTAGTTTTCTCGAAATTTACAGAAAAATCAAGATTACCAAAAAAATTTTCGAGTTCTCGGAAATTTTCGTAAATTTCAGATTTGTAAGTTTCGCAATTGGCAAAAAAAAGTATTGCACTTTTACTAAAACTGTTTGGTACAGAATCTCCGAACTGTATTCTTAACGAAAAACTGCACGAACCGTATTTTGAAATTTATAAAAGAATTAATTTACTAATTTTGGGTTATGACAAAAATTATACCTAAAATACAGATAAAGAAATAAAATTATTTCCTCACCTAAAAAAATTGAAAAAATTTTAATCTAATATTTTTTACCAGACTTGAAATAACTTGGCAAAAAGCAAAGGTTCTTTTTTCAAAGAATTTTCAGTTTTCATTGTTCAATTATTTTTTTAATTTTAGATTATTAATAATCAAAAGTAAATTTCTAAAATTAGTTTACAGTGTGTTTAAGCATTTGTTTAAGAGCATTTTAAGATATTTTAAACAACCAAAGACTAAAACTTAAGACATTATCAAGACGATATTTATTGGCTGAGAAAAAAATGTTACCAACACATATTCAAGAACATTTTTTTTTGTTTAAAACTCTTAAGCTTCTTTAAGACCTTTTAAGACATTGCCCATGAGATGTTAAAGAACGTTTTTAGATATGTTTAAATCAATATATTTATTTCACAAATGAACTGTAATATTCGAGATTATTTCTGAATCATCTCCCTCTAGCATATTCAATTTAAAAATTTTTTTAAATCATATTTTAGTCATAATTTGCATTCTTTTTTTTTTAATTTAGAAATTTCCTTTTGATTAATTAAAGAGAATGTTATAGTCTTAATTTCGTATTGAAATATCCAAAATAATTTGCCAGAGAATTAGCGATTTTTTAGCAGAATTTCGCAATCAAATTATAAGAAAAAATCAAGTATTCTAGTCGAATTTGTTTTTTTGTGTAAAATCTGTTTATAATTATTTAAAGTTAGGTCCAAATATATATAAATAAATAAAATATAAATATATTGTAATGTTATATTAAAAAAATTAATTTTTTTTTCGATTTCGATTTTCTTATTCGTGAAGGTATTTTAGCATTTGTTTATTGTCAAGAGAAAACTTAATGTTCAATTTATGCTTAGGGATCCCATACATATGTAAAAATATATTACATTCTTTCATTAATTATTTCCTTTAATAAAGATAAAAATCAATAATAAAATTGATTCATATTTTTATCATTTTAATCTTCTTTTTTTTTTGTTGGTATCTAAATTTCAACTGACGAAATAAAAAATCAATTTATTTTTAAGAAGGAGAAGAATGAAAGAAATAAGCTTAAATTACAAGCGAAAATTTTTGGGTCAAAAAGTATATTATTCAAATAATTAGTATTATAGAAAATAATTAAATTGGGCAATAAATTTTTAAGAATGCAAAAAATAAATTTATCAAATTTTTTCAAGCATGTTAGAAATTGTTCTTTTTTTTCGTGCCATTTTTCTAAGAGAATCGCTTAAAGATAATTTGAATTTTATATCTTATTATTTAAAATTGTAACGTGTGAAAAAATCTAACTCCCATTCAAATACATGGATGCAACTGTGCTATCTAAAATCAAAGAAAATGCACAGCTCTGCTAAAGGAAAAAATTTTCCCACGCTTATTAAATGTGTTATCTTTTTTTTATTTACAAAAATAAATAACAAATTTATTATTTATCATTTTCAAAACAAAACAATTAAAAATATTTTTTTCTTTTTTACGATTAAAGGTAAAGAAAGAAAATAGATTACCGGATTATCTTTTTAATTTGGCTGATAGCACTTCATTTTTTTTTACTCTTTTAATGCCTAATTCTAACACTATATCCGCTTTTTTCTGTGTTTTGATCGGTATCGGGATAACGTTTAAGTCAACAAAACTTCGAAACCATTTGCTTTCACCCCTAACAGTTTTCATTACAGGAGAAAATATATGGGGTTTAAATTTTTTGAAAAAAAAATATTAATCTAATTAATTTTTTTATTATTATTTTGACATGAGCGAAGGAAAAGGGGTTTCAAAAAGATTTAAGTTTGGTTAAGGAAGTGTGTTTTGAAGTTTTAGTGAGAGACTTGCCATTACCATCTATTTAAGTAAAATGAAGAATTCCCTCAAATATATTTAGGATAACAAAATATATCTTTATTTTGAAACATGTATGGACGTGAAGAACCTTCAAGAAAATGTCCTAATCGGTTAATTTATACTAAATAAATACCGTAAAACCTTGCCCTCAAAAAATTTTTGAATGGAAATTTTTGTACAATTATTCCTGAGATTTCTATCTAAATTCTATGTTTGGCAAGATTTTTCAAAATTTAAAACGAAATTGAATTCTTAAAAAATTAAATTACTCAATTAAAAAATTTTGAAAACGTAAGGCGCTCCAAAGTCATTAATATTTGTATCTTTAAATTTTATTCCTAAATTGATAAGCGATTCCGAAAATTTTCTGAATATAAATTTAAATATACAATGGTTATATCTAGCGAAGATGGTTTGGATTTTTTAGAAAACTCTTTTATTTTGAAGTATTTCAGTAAAAAAATCTTATTTTTAGTCATTTTTCATTAAAAATTTAGTTTTTCTTAAACTTTAGTAATCTTTATTTTGGTTTTTATGAATCAAATCTTCAAAATTAAAATCAACTTTGATTAAGCATGGTTAACTCTATAATTCAAAATATTTCCGGAATATTTTTATCAGAATAGACATGAGTTATTAAGGCTTAAAAACAGCCAAATCTTAATTAAGATTTATGATTTTGTGCAGTTAAAAATAGAAAAAAAAAACTTGCCATTACCTTCTTTCTTTAATATTAATAAAATGGGAAAAAATTTTAAAACATAAATCAAAAACATAAAATTTCTTTTTCATTATTTAAATGCTGACAATTTCGATGAAAAAGAGTTCATATTAAAGTTCTATTAGACCTCAAAATGCTTTCCTAAATTTTGCCTAAAAGTCTACGGTGGGAGAATTCTAGTTTGTTTTTAATTTTTGTCTCAAAAGAAAAAAGTTATTTCGAATCAGGTACTGAGATTAAATTAGTTAAATTTTTTATTCAATAGTTTAGTGTCTTATAAAGTACCATGGGTGCCTGTACGAGTTAAATAATAAAAAACATGTAGAGTTTGTTCATAATTAAGAAAGAGCTTATTGTATTTTTATTTAAATTGCGTCATTCCATATCCAATTCGAGCGTGTTTTATTCACTTTGAAATTTAAAGTTTATTTTTTTTAGCTTTTTATTAGCGTAAAAAACTCAATTTTTTTTTAATTTCAAATTTTTAATTGTATCATTGAATTAAATCAAATATAGTTTTATCAAGTTTTCAATAAAGCAGAATTCTTTTAGAAATTTCAAGTTATTTTAAATGACTAAAGCTGATCTCGATGATAAATATATAAAGGATAATACATTAAATATTTATTGAAAAAGATTCATTAATTTAAAATTTTAATTTTTACAACTTTCCAATTCTTTTAATGTATTTATGATAAACAGTGCTGCTATGAAACGATGAATCCATCATATTTTGCGTAAATTATGGAAATCTAAAAAATCGATTTCGAAAAAAAGATTGAATTTTCCAGTATCTCCAGAAAGTTTAATGGGTTAATTACCATAAATACCGATATTTTACCAAAAATTACGATTTTTAGATTACCGTTTTTTACGTACTGCACTTCTATTAAAATTGTATTATACCGAACCGAATTCGTACCGTAGCGTACTAAACTACTTAACCATAAATTTCTGAAAATTTATTCTTTTTGTATTAAAATTCAAAAAAAAATATTAGAAAATTTGGAAAATTATTTTTCGAAAATGACTTTAAAAAAATCTGAGGAATCTAAAATTCTGGATCAAAAAAATTTAAATAAAAACTTTTCATAAAAATTTTGAAAAAATTATTTTATTACAGGGCTCCGCAGATAATTTAAAACAAGAAAAATTATTTTCTCAAAATTTTCATTCATTTCTAACATAAATTACAATTGATTAGCAAATATAACAGTAAACAGAGATAAAAGAAAACTAGGCTCCTAATGATGAATTCAATCAAGATTTATCAATAAGTTTAAATTTAATTTAATTTTAGAATTTACTTAATACTTAATAAATACAATTCTTTTGATTGTTCTTTTTGACTTTTCCAAAACTGGTTAAAAAAAGAAATAACTTCATAATTTAATAATGCGCTTATTAATTCAAAATTCTTCTAACACAGTTTACCAAAATAAGATTTAACGAAAGATCAGGAAAAGTGAATATTTTTACAGTCATTATTTGTCTTAAATAATTACATCAAGTGGCTCTAAGGATACATGGCGAAATTAGACTAATCTCACACAATTAAGACATTTATCTGTTGATCATTTACAAGCTCTAAATATCATCAGAAATTTCAAAAATTCTTAAGTGTTATTAATTTTTTTTAATTAAATATCGATTTCTATTACTCAAATATCCATGTAAATTTTTCTGAAAATTTTTAATTTTTTTAAAAAGGATATAAAAGTAATTGAATTTATTTATACTCTTATTTGGTAAGACTTTTTATTTTTTCTTAAAAGATAAATCTTGAAGACATTTTATTTTAAGCGAAAAAAATGTTTTTAAGGTTTTCATTTATAGTTGTCAATTAAAAAAAAAGGTTTTATAAAATTCCAAATTATTTAAGCAGCTTAGTTAATTTTATAAAGTATTGCTTTTAGTCCAAGTCAAAGTTTTTTTTTAAATTTTATTGGATTACAATGGATTTGTGCTTAAATATTAAGTTAGTATTGCATATAATTCAAAATGTTTTTTTTTGTTGTTGGTTGGAAAAAAATGGGTAAATTATTACTCAAATTTTAATTTTATTCAATTATCCTTGAGCTAGATATTAAATAAAACAAATGGAAAATATAAAGAACCCACTTATTTATGCTAAGATCTAGTAATAATTAAAAAAAAAACAAATTAAGTTTAAAATATGGTCTAAAAATTTCTTTTTAAAAAAATTCACATCGACCGCAAATTTTAAATTTAGTATGTACCGATTTTTTTAAAGATATTTCAAAATTATACAATTTTTTTTACGATACAAATTTATAAACGAAATAAAATTGAAATTTTGCAATTCGATTACTTTCTTTTTCAGCGAAATAAAAAAAAAAGAGCATTTTTAAATTTTGTTTCAAAATTATGAAAATTTATTACTTTAATTTTAAATTTGCTTGAGTCGACTTGGTAATTCAAATTTATGTCTTTTTTTTCTATTAAAGTTTGTGTTGTTATTGATATTTGATGTTGTTTAATCTACATAATTTATTCTGGTTGGATTAGACAGTCGAAAAAATAAAACTAAATTAAAAAAATTACATCATAATTTAAGTTTTTTTTTTCTAAATTATTCAGCATAAATATGTTCAAAAAGCTTGCCGGTTTCCCTCTCTATCTCTATTTCTCTACGAAAAAAAATCCCTCCCATTCAAACTCTTTTCTTTATCGTTTTTTTTTGTTGATGTTGTTGTTCTTATGCACCATATTCTAAACTAGGTTTTTATTTTAAATTCCAACAACGATCTAAAGTGAAACAGAAAATAAATACCAATTATTATTTTTTTAGTAACTTTTTGCCATATTTTTTTTTCTATTTTTCAAAAGATAAAAAAAAAATTTAATAATCGATCAAAATATTCTTTAGAATATTTTATTTTATTCTTTAAACTAGAAAAAAAAAGGCATGAGTTTTCAACTAACTCATTAGATCAGCGTTTTTTTAGTCTAAAAACGAGCAAAATGATTCATAAAAAAGTTAAAAAAATTTTTTTCGATGCTCAACGACTGTTCAAATAATAAAAATAATTAATCAATTTGCCCTTTCTGCAAAAACAAAATTCGAAGGTTTAAAAAAAAAACATGGATAATAATTTGAGTAATTATAATCCAAGTTTAAACAATGATGACTCAAGGGTTGATTTGAGTAAATTGGTTGAAAAAGACTCAATAATTGCGTCGAATTCTCAATTTCAAATGTCAAATAATCCTGAAAAAAAGTAACTTTTTTTCTTTATAAACTTATAGCGACCCTTAAATTACAACGTAAACACAATGTTTTTTGTGCTGTTAAAGTATATGTAAGGTTTAGACTAACATTAAACTAACGCTTGTTACTTTAGACTTCGTTTTTTTTTTTATTTGTTGTTGGCATAAAATAAATTTTCGTGTTCATAAAAATCTATTTTTACTCAATCCCTCTGTTTTTTTAATTATTAATTTTATGGAAAATTATGAATATCCAAAAAAAAAGAATTTATGTTTAGCTTAATATTCTTTTGCGCCTTTTTTTCATAAAGATTATTTTTTTTTAGGAATCAAGATAACAGCAAAAAAAAAAACCTAAGCCATTTTTAATTTTGCTAAAATTAAAATTAAGTCAAAAATTATTTAGATCACAATATAATATTCTTATTTTCATTTAAAATTTCAGTCAATCTGAACCCTTGTGTTTTTTCTTTTATTTCGATTTTTTCGATCGATCAGCCTCATAATTATTTTACGACTCAATTTATTACTCATTTTTTAAATAAAGTACAAAGCTAAAATAAGTTGACGCCGCGTTCGAAGATTCTCATGTCCGAGTGGTGTTGTGTTTTGTTCGAACATTGTTCTGTTTCTGTTCGTTTTTTCGTTAACTTATTTCAGCTTTGTACTTTTAAACCTAATTAAACGATTTAATTTAATTTTCTGAAGAGCAAAAAAATTTATTAACCTATAAAATATGAGTGTTATTAAGTTGAAACAAAATTTAGACCAAAGGCATCAACTTTTTCAAACTAACTGAAGTTATGTCTGAACCAAGGGATTGTTGTTTCAACATAACTATAAAAATATTAAACACATCAACACAAATTTTCAGTATACTTCACTTACTTAACTTATTATCAAATTAGTTTACATTAAAATAGACTTTACTTTTAAACACACCTTAAAGTCTTTTAAAAATTCTTAATTTAAGTTTTTAAAAATGTATTTCTCGCGAATTAACGGCGTCCTGTAACAAAAAAAAATATTTTTAAAGTTTTTTAATTTTTTCAAATAAAAATTTTTCTTAGATACCTGTACCAAAAAAATTAAAAAAATTTTTTTTTTGGATACGCCGTTATTTTATTAGAGTCTTTATTAAGTGACAAGTTAAAAAACTACGATTTATCATATTTTTCCGAGTGTGCTTTTTTCATTTAATTTTTTTAGAAATCCATTGAAGTTTTCTACAAAAAATTACTTATCTATTTAACATACACTAAAATGCTCGTTAAACAGGTTTTAGTATATCTTTTAGTTATTTAGTATGCTAATAATAGAAGTATAGTGCACCAAATCATAAACTGTAGTCCTACTTATAAATTTCGATTCTGACTACGTCCCTCTGAAAAAATTTTACATAAATAAATCCGTAGACTATTTAAAATAGCTTTAAATTTTATATTTAATTTTTTTAGTTTAAAAAAAAAAAATTCTTTATAAAATAATTCAAATTGAAATTCATTAACTTTTTGACACACCAAAAAAAAAATTATCTTAAAATTTTAGTTTTGACTAACCAACACACAAATTTTATGTATTAATAAAGTTTTGTGCTCATCAGAGTTTGTGCTGGCAAGATTCGAATGTGTCTCACTCATACTTGAATGTGTGGTGATACAATATTCCCAATATCAAATACTTAACTTAACTTGATTTTTCATATCTTTTAGTATCTTGATCCTATAATAATAAAAAAATAGTGAAAACATGATGAACTAAGTTTTGGTACAAATGGTACAATTGTCATGCTCATATTATTGGTTAAAATATTTATTTAAATTAAAATACCTTTTCTGAATTTTACGTTTTAATATTTGCGAGAAATCTATCGAAATATTTTTTTAAAAAACTAAATTGAGTTTTTTATTAACTTTTATTTGTCAAATTTTAAAATTTCAAAAATTGACTTAAAATATTTCCTTACTTATATTTATTTTTCCAACAAATTTTAATGAAAATCTGCGATGAATTGGACTAAACCTAGACTTCAAATTTAGTAAAAAACGAAAAATCTTAATGTCTAACGGTTTTAAAGTCTCTAATAGTTCTTAAAAACGTTAATATTCTTTTGAATTTAGGGTTATCATGCATTATTTTTTTTTAAAACTCGTAAGGTCAAACTGAACCATTTTGTTTACGTTTTTAAGGTTTTTTTTTTAATAAAAAAAATTTATAAAAAATGAACATTGAAAGGGCGACGCATAGTGAAATAGAAAAGCGCCGTCGTCAAAAAATGAATAAGCACTTGAATGAACTGGTGTTTCATTTGCCAATGACAATGAACAAAAACAAGAAACCAGACAAAATAACAGTGCTAAAAATGGCCGTACAACATATGAAGAATCTAAAGGCCTCATCGTCTATTCTAAGCGATTCATTTCTTTGTCAAAATTACATAACTCCCTTTGAACTACAAACTTTAGTATTAAAAGAAAATGAAGAATTTTTAATTGTTATTAAATGTGATTCTAGTAAAATTTTGTATGCATCTGAAACATGCTCAAATTGTCTAGGTTTTCATCCAGTAAAAATTTTGATTTTCTCAAAACAAAAATTTTAAAATATTTTTCAAGCTTTATTTATTTAAGAGCGAGTTAGTAGACAAGGTCTTTTTTGAAATTGTTCATCCGTCCGATAGTAAACAAGTAAAAGATCAACTCACCTATTACGATCAAGCTAATGGTATTTTTAACAGATTTAAAATAAATATCTTTTTTTTCTTAAAATTTTTTGTTAAAAAGCAATGGGCTCGGTAAGCAATTTTATGCTCAATAAAACAAAGACTTTCACTACTGGAGATAGACGCTCATTTATTTGTCGTATACGAACAGGTCCTTACCAAGATAGTCGTCAATCTTCAATGCAAGATCATGTATACACTAATTTAGAAAATAAAAAACCAGGTAAAATTCGAAAAAAATTATTACGAATCATTAAATAGATAAATTTTTTATAATTCATAAGAGTATAAAACAGTACAATTTGCAGGCTATTTGAGATCCGATTTGAGTGCCAATTTAAAATTTAGCCCAGAAACCCAATCTGAACAAACACCTACTGGTTTGTCCCAAACAAATTTACTTTCACCTAGTTTAACAAGTTCAAGTGAATCATCGGTTTTTTTAAATAATTTAAACAATTCAAACACAGCTAAGCTAAATTCTTTCAAGAATTTTCATTCCATTACATTATTAAATGAACAAACACATTTAAATAATGACGCTAATCAATTGCTTAATACTACACCTAATTCGAATTCGGCTGATGCTGGACCTCAGATAGCTCAAACTGGTACAAGTATCAGCTCGAACTCGAGTACAAATGTTTTAGAATATTATTTGATTGCCTATGGTCAAATAAGTCCTAAAATAGACGAAACTTCTAAACATAAATATACTTCCAGGCATGATCAAGATGGAAAATTTATTTATCTTGAGCCCGGGTAAGTATTTTTAGTATTTTTATTTTTAAGTGTGTCTCAAGTACCAGTTAAACATAATTCGAAATAAAACTGATCAGAATTATACCATTTAAATTAATAAAATTTTACATTATAAACAAATGGCAACTTTATTTTTCTTTTAAATTAAATTACGTAATTCAAAAATTTTTGAAAATGTAAAATAGATTATAGCCGCCAAAATGAATTTTAATGTACCCTAAACGCTTGTAAGCGAGAGCTGCTCTAATGGGGAGCGAACGATTAAAAAACAGTGCGCTCATTACGAATAGTAACATGCAAAAAAATTGCAAATTAATATCATGGCGCAAATATCGTTCGCTCTGCTCATTGGGGAGTGCAGTAACCGAATTTCCCTTAATGATACAGAATTATACTCAAAGTGCTTAAAAAATTTACTTTGATTACAAGCTTTTTTTATTGTATATTTTGGTTATAATTCTGTAACATTAAGGAAATTTCGGTAACTGAGCTCCCCTAGGAGCAGAGCGAACGACATTTGCGAGATGAGATTTTTTTGTTCGCTCCCGATTAGAGCAAGCGTTTACGGTAAAAAAAATTGATTTTTCCTTTACAAGAATAAAAATTTTAAATTTAAACTAATTTGTAAAAATTTTAAATAAATATTTAAAATTGGCAATCATTTATTAATTAAAACACTTTTAAAACAACAACTTTTGCAAATATTAGGTCTTTAAAACTCAAAACCAAGTTGTTATTATAAAAGTTAAAATTAGTGATGTTGGCTAGTGCTGGTAAGGCGGTTAGCCAAAATTGGTTAACCATAAATTTGGTCGACCAAACGTTTGGTTAACCAACATCACTAGTTAAAATATATTTGAGGAAAATATATGCAAAGTTTCATTTTAGCTTTTATTTAGCGAAACGTGCTCATTTAGTTCAATATAATACAGTCAGACTTCGATTTTGATTTCGTTCAAATATTTTTTTAAATTTTGCTATTACTGAGACAGTTTAGAAAATCGACATCAGACTGTATCTAAAAAATCTTGAAAAATTTAAAATAATTTTCTAAATTTTTTACTACTTAACTTTAAACATTCTAATTTAATTTACTTTGATTTAATAGTTGATTAACCTTGTTTCTATCATTATAAATACAATAAAGTAATTTAATTTTTTTTGTTGTAAAGGGTTCAATCATTAATTGGTTATTTGCCACATCAATTATTGTCCGAGTCATTGTTTAATCATGTACATACAGATGATGTAAACTTACTTAAAAAAGCATTTCAAGAAATAACCTCAAGCAATAATCTAAAAAATAAAATACGCACTCGAGAGTATCGTTTTCGTTTAGAAAATAACACCTACGTAACTCTACAGAGTGTTTTGTACGCCCTACAAAATCCATTTAATGATCAACTAGAATATATAGTGGCTCAGAACACACTAATATCAACACCAGTTAATTTTTTTAAAGATCAAAAGACTCCCATGTCAATGCCAACTCCAAAACAAATTTATCAAAAAAATCCATTTTTACAACAACATCACTCAATTAATTCTCAAACTATTTCAATGCCAATGACACCGTCTCCCGAGGAAATATTTAATAATGAAACAAATTCTAATTTAAATCTCAATGAGTTTCCAAATACGAGTAAAAATTTATCCAATAATAGCTACAACTTACAACATTTAAATCAAAAGAATGTCCTTATGTCTCCTAATATGTATCATACAAATCGTAATTTATCTCAACAACAGCAACAGCAACAACAACAACAACAACATTTTAGACATTCTATGAATAGTCAAGTTTTATATCAAAATCAAATGGACACTCAAAAAATTCAAAATTCAAATTATATTATTTATAATCAACAACAGTTGAATCCGGTTCAAATTCAACAAAATGATTCGAAAATGAATATGGTATATCCGATGGTCGATACCAATTCGTTTGCGAATAATTTCATTAATTCTGAATCGGAATTCGATTTAAACAATCGAATTTACAATCAAAATCAAGTTCAAACAGCATCAACGAATTGCAATAATGATGAAACAAATAATTGGATGTTACAATTATTCGACAATACGGACTCAAACCAACAAGATTTAAATTTTACAAATAAAAAAAATTAGACCAGTGATTTAAAAATAATGGTTTCACCGAAAAAAATGTTAAATATTTTTTAAGGCGATCTATTAAAGTTATTAATTTATATTTAAAAAAAAAAAATTTTTTGTAAATTTGTCTAGTCGTTTTTTTTTGTTTTAGAATTTTTTTTCTTAATCGTAATGAATGAAGATTTTTTTTTCTATGTATGCTTATGAGTATCTAGGATGATGCCAAGTGTACAATGTTATATAAAAGAGCAGCAAAGAAAAAACGAGTCTTTATTGACTTATCATTCCATAGAATTATTTTTTTTAAGTCTAAATATTAATGCTTAATTTAATGAATTTTACAATCTTAAATTGTAGCTTTGAACTAGAAATTAAAAAAAAATAAGAACTTGTACAAAAAAATTCGTTACGTCATTTTACAGACAAATTTACAATAAAAATAATAATAATACTATTAATATTAAAATTGATTTATTTTAATGTTGTTTATATATTAAATTAATTTTGATTAAATTTCAAAAGAAAACAAAAAAAAAACTTTTAAAAAATTTAAATTTCATTTGTTTAAATGTATTTTGAATTTTGAAAAATTTAATTAGTATTGTAAATTTTTTTCTTTTTTTTCAATTTGATTATCTTCTTTATTTTTATTTTTTGGCTCATTAAAAACGCTATTTTAATTGTTATGTTATTATAGAACGATTATATGAAAATTTGAAATTTAAAAATTTATAAAATGTTTATTTTTTTTTGTTTTTTTTGTTTTTAAGATGTCTCTTTATTTAAAAAAAAATATATATATTTCTAAAAGAAGAGTTTAGGTAAAATTAATTAAAAATTTATTCTAATTCGTTAATTTTTTTTTTCATTTTTTAAAAACGATCCCTATGTACTCTGACTTCTGAAAATAGTAGTAGTAGTTTTACTGCAACTTGGTATTATCCAAGTGGAACTCTAGTGAAAGATTTGGTTTTATTAAATGGTAAATAAATTAGTTCCAGAATAAATTAGATTTTTCGCCCAACTTATACACCCTGCAAAAACTCTACAAAACGAATAAAGTTACCAACGCTAAAATTTTTTCTATCATGAAGATTATGATACAATCCGAACTCGATTTTGTTAAAAGTCTCGGCCAAAAATGTTAACATAATGAACTAAAAAAATCGAGGTCTGACTGTATCAGATTATGTTCCGAAAATGAACTTAAATTAACGTTTGCGCTAACTCTTTCATACTCTTTAAAAATATCCTTTCATGAGTTTCCAGAGAAATGGTTTTCAAAATATTTTCAAAGCTTTATCATTATATCTAAATTTGTCTATTTAAATAAATAAAAAAAAGATTTAGGTTTTTTCATAAAATTGAGAATAAAATTCTGAGTTTTTGAGTGATCAAAAAAGCTTTGAAAATTTTTCGAATACAAGATTTTTGTTGTTTATTATTAATGGTGACTTGAACCGGTATTCTTGCCTCAACTAGGATCAATAATTTATTCAAAATCTGAGCTCATCCGATTCAAACAATTCTTAAATCGAACTCTTATTCCTAAAATTTGATGAGACATCATTTATTTGAATGTTAGATTTTATCTATCATCAAGCCTTAATTCGAAAAGAAATTAAAACAAATTTAATAATATTTTGAACCTTTTTAATTTTGAACGTGTTTAGTGAACCATCAAAAATTGAAAATTAAACACGAGCTTAGATATGATGTAAGATAAAATCCGAAATTCAACTAAATGATGTCACATCAACCTACACTGTTAATAAAAGAGGTTGTAAACTGAAATGTACAACTTTAGTATTGACAATTTAAAGGTTGATTTATATTTATTCATGTAGAAAGAAAAAACAATCTTAAGGTTGTCAACTCTTTTTTATTTTACTATAACGCTTTAGGTTTATTACAAAGCTGCAGTGAGTTAAAGTTAATTTCAACAATTTTGAGTAGTTTAAAAAATTTAAATGTTGTTGTTTTTGTTCATAAACTGCTTATTTCTGTTTGAACATTATTTTTGTTTTACATTATTTAACTTATTTTAGCTTTGTAATAAACATTAAAATAAAATTTTATATAATAAAATATTATTTTTCGAATTATAAAATATAAAGTTAGAAAAGTACACTAAAGTAGCTATCATAAAAACGTAACATAAACTGATAGATTACATAATTTTAAATTCCTAAATATTTGAGGAATCGTGACGCTCATTGATAATGATCAATGTTAAATTCATATGAAAAAAATTGTCATGGTCTGTAAGTTTAAAATTAAAATTTTATTCATTCGTCATTTCAAATCTTATCATACTTGATTCGTAATTGGTCGTTAATGAATCGAGCCGTGTCATTTGTTAAACGAAAACTTTTTTGTTCAATTAAAATGAAAATTTACGAAAAAAACTTTGATACTTTTTTTTAAAATAAAAAATCAAAAAAAAATATTTTTGTATAAATTCAGGTGTAAAAGTTTCTAAAGAACCCTTAAGTACGAATATAATATAATTAAAATATTAAGAGTCGAATTCTTTGGTAAAATGATACATTTGAGACAATAAAAAGTTTTCGTTTTCAGAGGAGGAATATCTAATTAAAGCTATTACGGCTCAAATTTATTTATTTAAAATCGCTTTTAATTTTGTTTCGCAATTAAGATCTTAAAGTTATATAAAACTAATGTTGTATTCATTTACCTATTAACAGGAGGAAATCTACCAAAGAATAAATAAAAAAAAATTTTCAAATACTTTCACATTTATTCATTAAAAAGTCAATTCCTATTTTGTAACGAAAAAACATAAAAAAAATTTAACTATTCTCAGGATTTATTAATTTGAATTTAATTTTATTTTAGAGGGATTAGTAAATTTGTCTTTTCTCTAAGTCTTAAAAGAAAAATTTGAAATAGCTAGACGAAATTCCTAACAAGTTATTATACCAAAAGACCCTATTGTACTCATGATTAATTAAGATTTTGTTTTTAGTTTTGACTTCTATGAATAGCATCAATTGTGTTAGTATAAAAATTTATAGATCATATTTAAATTAAAATCATACTTTCTCCGATTTTCAAAATATACTCTTGAAAATAAACTCAGGTCTAAAATATACTTTCAAAAAAAAAAAACTTTTATAAAACTAAGTTAGCTTTTGATTTGAGGACTTATTGTTGAATGACTTCGGAAATAATTTAAAATTAAAAAAAAAATTTTCAAATTTTTTTTGCTTGATAAATATTTCTACTTATTCAATACATAATTGATTCTTAAATTAAAGTATTCTAAATGGATTTAAAAAATTTCTTAATTTTTGAGAATACAAAGAAAAAAATTTTCCTGGCCTTTTTGGGGGTTAGTTTTATTCGAAACAAAAAAATATCTTACTTTTTTGGAAATACTTCCTTAAATGAACCACATTTGTTTCAAGCATTATATCGATACCTCGGTCACTTCTACACACCAGTTTAAAATATACGCTAAGTCAATAAACATCTCTTTAAAATTATCTTTATTGTTTTTCTTCCAATAATATGTAAATTTGTTTAATTCGTTTCGCAATTTTCAATATTAAATAACTATTCATTTAAAACAAGCTAGAGCGACTGCTTCAAAAATGTGAATATTATATAATCAAAAAAAGTTGTGGTTTGTTCAGCTCTTTAATCTAAACTTTAATTTTTACAACAATTTTCTAGAACTTTTCAGAAACAATAAGACTAAAATTCAAATCCCAAAAAGCAAATCAACAAAAAATTGCAAATAATGCAAAATTTAAATTTTATTTGCTCTACTATTTTCTTGCTACAAACTAATACTTGAAAAATTTATACTTGAATTTTTAATTTTAAATACAAAAAAAATATTTAAAAAAAATAAAAATGACTACCTTTGACGAAAGACCGGGAACATATTTTGATAGTTATGATAACATATCAGTGCACAATTTAATGCTTAGGGATAAACCTCGTGTTTCTAAATACCGTGATGCAATTTTAAAAAGCAAGAATTTATTCAAAGATAAAGTAATAAATAATAATTTTTTTTTTCTGAAAAAATTTTTAATCTAAGATTGACTTCTTCTTTATATTTATGAAAGATTGTTCTCGATGTTGGATCAGGCACAGGTTTATTATCATTATTCTCAGCACAAGCAGGTGCTAAACACGTTTATGCTGTTGAAGCATGTCATGGTATAGCTGAGCTATCTAAAACAATAATAAAGTCAAATAAACTTGAAGATAAAATAACTGTTTTAAATAGTGAAATTGAAAAGTTAGAACTACCTGTTGAAAATGTTGATATTATTGTATCTGAATGGATGGGTTTTTACCTAGTTCATGAAAGCATGTTAAAGTAAATCAATCAAAAAAAACATGATTTAAATTTTTGTTTTGTTTTAATATTTTCTAGTTCAGTTTTATATGCACGGGATAAATGGTTAAATAAAGAAACTGGTTTAATGTATCCATCAATAGCATATCTTTACGTTTGTCCTGTCGAAATGACTGATTATTTAAATGAAAATTTAACCTATTGGTCTAATTATTATGACTTAAATTTTGATTCAATGAAAAAAGTTTATAAGGAATTATTGTTGTCTAAACCGTGTATTGAAACAATTAAATCTGAACAGTTAATTGATGAAGAAAAAATTCTTGCATCATTGGATCTAAAAACAATTCCTATTAAAGAATTAGAAAGTATTCAAGAGTATAATTTAGAATTTGTGGCCAATAGAGGATGTAATTTGCATGGTTTTGCATTTTGGTTCGATGTAGTTTTTAATACTGACGATGAAATAGTGACTTTACACACCGGTCCAGGTCATGATGAGACTCATTGGAAGCAAACAATAACTCTACTACCAGAGGCAATTTATTCTTTTATCGAAAATAATAATCAAGATGGTGAGTGTCTAGCTTTAAATGAATATGACCAATTTAAATGTTTTGTAATTATGAACCAATCGGATGATAATCCACGAAGTTATCAAATTGATATAGGTGTTGATTTGAATAAGGCTGAAGCTTTAGGTGAAGAGAGTGGTGAAGAAGAAGATGATGATGATGATGAGGGACATGCAATGCCATGTGATTGTCAAAGGCTTAAATGTGTTCTAATAAAAGCTACTTTAGAAAGATATAAAAGTGAAAATAAAAATAATGAATAAAACTTTACAAAAAAAAAAACAACTTTTTTCTTCGTATTTTATTAGAATAAAAATAAAAGAAAAAAAAGAAATTATAATAAGTAATATTTATTAAGGCACGTTTTGAAGCAAATGGTTTAGTTTTTTGTTTTTTTTTTCATAAAGGATTGGTGTTAGAAGTATGACTAAGCATTTAAATTGATTTCTTGAAAAATAGCTAAATTTTTTTTGTTAAGTAAAAGTAAATCAAATATTTGTCAAAGTTTATCGAAAAATAAATTTTAACTTTTCAACTTAAATTAAAATTTAAAAGTGCTTAGAACTTAAAAGAAAAAGAATTGGGATAAGGGTTCATAGATATTTTTGGAATCAACATAGGAATTTAAATTGATGCTAAAAAAAAGACGAAAAAATGTGATTAAAATGTGAAAAGCGTTAGATAAAATTAAATTAGTTACTCAGCTATCATAAAAAATTCTAGTAATGATAAGGTTCGTTTATACCAGTAAAAATAAAAAAAGCTTACTCAATTCAATTTTTAAATTAAAAACTGAAAAGCTCAACTATGTTTGTCTGTTAAGGAAAAATAATGTCAAAAAAGGCTCTGAATAAAATCGGTTTCTGATAAATTTTTTTATATTCAAAAATAATTTAATATCTGAATTTAATAAGAAAAAAACTCTGAAGGTCCTTTAAGTAAGTAGTAAAATTGATATTAAAATTAGATCCCATCAATTTTTCATTCAACCTCATGTTCGTACACGAATTTAATGTTAAAAACACATAAAATTCGGCCATAATTGTACTACTATTATTTAAACAACTATTTATTTGGTACTGGTTTAGCTCGTATAGCACACTAGCTTCGAATAGGTTTTCAATTGAGTTTTTTTTTGTTGTCTAATCAATATTACTGTTGTGGTCATTCACCATTTGTAAATGTGCTGCATTTGTAAAGGTTAATGAATATTCAGCCCCTTTTTGATTTCATCGAATTTCCCCAAATTTCACAATGATATAAAAACATTTACCGTAAACCCCAATAAAAACATTTACGAAAATTTCGATTTTGTACCATGGTCCAAAAAAAGAATTTTCAAAATCATCAAAATTATTTTATAAATATATAATTTTAAATTAAGATTTTTTTATTATAAATAAGTACATAAGATAATTAATGAAAATGATGTTTTCCTTGGAAAAAATTAGAAACTTTTAGTGATACAAAAACGATTTGTACCGTCAAAGTTTACTATTAAAAAATGTATACAGGCATAGATTAGTTACAGGGTACAAAACCGAAAAGAACAATTTAAACCAGGTACAAAAAATGGGGGTTTACGGTATGATAATGTCTAGAAAAAAATGGTTTTCAAATGTAGGGAAAAAAAAATTATTTAGTTTAAAAATTGTGAATTCTAAAAACTCGTGTAATTAGGTTACCTGAAAAAATGCACATACTTCCTTAAAATTAAAAAAGCACATGGTGGAATTAAACTTATTTTTGTCAAAAAATTTCTATCTCTTAGGGCTTTATTTTAAACATGCCTGAATGTTTTTATTAAACATAAAAATTTCGCAAAAGTTTTTCTTATGATGCACAAGCAAATTAAGTAAAAAAGTAAATTAAGTATAAAAAATTAATTTTTTTTACTTAATTTATGTAAGAATAATATTTTCGCAAATAAATTTTTACCTTTTTTTAAAAAAATTATTTTCTAAATTTTCATTTAAAAAGTTAATTTGATTTTTCTTTAAAAAATAAAGCATGTTATTGCAATTTGACCCCAGAAATCAAATTCTCGGGTCAATATTAGCCTAAGCAAACGGTTTTTTGAAAAAAGTCATTCTGTGCCTTTTTCGTCATATTTTCAGTATCTATGGAATTTTTGAGAGTCTTATGAAAAAATATTCAAAAAGATTTCACTTAAGATTTATAAGAAATTAAATTTTCTATCTAAGCTATTAAAATGTGTCAACCAAGTTCTCGGTTATACTTTTTGAAACTTTCTCTAAGATTTCTGGCTATCTAATCAACTCAATAAAACAGTTTAACACTCAAAGAACCGGCTATTTTTGTCCAAAAAATTGATTAAATATTGCAGGGGTTTCAAGAAAGATTGTAAAATGAGAAGTAATACATTTATTAAAGGCTTTTATTAAAGCTTTAAAATCAATATAAAAACATCTGAATATGAGTGATGGTTAATGAAAAAATGGCGTTAAAAATTTTGAAAAGGTTTCAAATTGACACCGCCGACATTCGACTACTTTTATGACTCTATAACACGGTGCATTGTCTTGTTGAATTATGAATGGTTGGTTTTGGCGCAGTTTCTGCATCGATTCAATCAGATTACTATTCGATTACCTGGTTGCATTTAATCTCCCTTCAATATGCAATGAATCCAAAGTCCATAAATATTAAATAATTACACGAAAAAGCCTTCCAAGGTATCAAAAAAATATATCGTTTTGTAGCTCTAGACCTCCTCTACCTTATATAAGTATTAGCTTTTAAAAAAATAATTAAGATTCATGAAAAACAACCAGGCGTTGTTTTTAAAAAAATTGGTGGGTGTTGTTTTTTCAAGGGTCCGATTCATTCAAAAAGGACGACTTTTTAATTTAAAATAAAGAAAATAAATGCGGTACTCTTTCATTTTGTCAATACTGTACTGTGATAGGGTACTGTAAAAATTATAAAGTCTGTTATAATTTGAATTTTAGGGTCGTTTTTTTTTAAACGGACAGAAAAACTCAAATTTTTTTGTTTGAAAATCACAAATACTAGGTGATTGTCTTACCATTAATGATTTCATAATAGATATCTATATTTTCGTGTTTATAATCTTGCTAACTTTAATTTTTTGAAATTACTTAAGTAAATATAAATAAAAAATTTGACGAAATACATATTACATTTCTTACTGAATTATTTTTAAAAGAATTTCCTTTAAAAGAATTCAAGCATAAAAAATTCATAACCCATAGATTCTTTTTTTTTGTTTTCAAAACATTTTTTTAAAAAATGAAATTCGGTCTTTTTTAAATTAAAAAATTTAATGAATCATTTTATTGCATAAAAACTAGTTTTTTTTTAACAGGTAAAATTTTTTTTTAGTTTCACAATTTAAAAGTAAATGGTAATAATAATGAAAATTTACTGAAAAACATAAAATTATAAAATATACTTTTAAAAAAATAAAAAAAAAACAACCGAAAACCATTTTTTTCTTTTAAGGAATGCATATTCTTCAAATATTGATTTTCTTGCTAATATATCTAGTTTCCACAAGTGAGTGCTTTGTTCCTAAAAAAATTCTTACTTATGTAATTGAAAAAGTGGATAAAAATCTTCAATATAGCCTGGGATATGCAAGTGAATCAATTGTACATGAAGATATAATTAAACGAGGCTTAACTCGCTCAATAGCGAGATATTTCGCCGAGCAACCTAATCCAAAAAACAAAATAGATCTTTCCAAATTAGACAACGAATATTTAGATGTTAAAAATATTTACAGGGACTATTACGGAATTTACTATTGTAAACTTGATATTACAAATATTATTTCTGATGAATTTCAACCAGAAGTTGCGTCAGTTGATTTCGATGACGAAACTAAAGACTTACCAAGCGCTCATTTTGATGCTGAACAATTTAAAGAATCAAACGATAGAGTTATCAATTACATGTCAATTATTGAAGGTTTTCTTAGTATTAAAGACTATCGGAGAGCGAGAAAATTTAGTGGTAAAATTCTGCACACAATTCACGATTTTTATTCACATTCCAATTGGGTTGAAATGGGAAATACTGATCGAATCAACACAGAAATAGGTACTACAAATTTTAATAATTTAAAAGTAGTTGATAAAAATGAGAGAAATACATGTGACAATAATTGTACTTTATATGAAATAAAATGTAACACAATATTAAATGCATTAGTTAATTTAATACAGACGATAGGCATTAGAACTTCATTTATAAATTGTCCTTTAAAATATTATAGATGTAAGAGAAATTTAGTTATTTTGGATCAATTAGTAAGTGGGTTTTATGCTGGACAAGATGCTGTGAAGCCCGATGGGATGATGAAATGCAGCCATGGTGGTATTCTTGATGGTGATTCCTTTAAACCAGCAGAAGGTGGTATAAATAAAGATTCAGGTTATTATGTTTTTTCACCGCATGCTGAATTACACTTAACAGCAGCTAATTTAGCCATAAATCATACAGAATATTTTTTCGAACAAATGAGAACTCGCATTGGCAATGAAGAGTATGCAAAATTTTTAAATTTAAAAGTAAGCTCTAGTATAATTAACACAATAAACAATTATATTGAAATATGTGGTGCTATTTCGAATTTAAAATCAAAATTTTTGAGCAAATTTGGTATGTTTTTATTTTGGTTTGTTTTTTTTAGTTTTTGAGTATTTTATAAAAAATAATTAGGTAAATTTTTATTTTGAAATTTTTTAGTTAATTTTATTTTTTATAAAAGAATGAATTGTTTAATGTTAAATGTGTGTTTTGATCAATGTTTTTTTAAAGTTGAGTCTGTTTTAGTGTTGTTTAAATTTTTAAAAGTTTATTTTTTTAATTAAATTCAAATTTATATTTGACATTTTTTATTGTTATCGCCTGGAAAAAGAAACTTAGATCTAAAACGATAATGAGGTATTTTTAAATCTATAACAACGATAAAGTTTCAGGGAAAAACACACAAAAATATGGAACAACTTTAAAAAAATATTATTAGTATTAATATTTAGTGGTAGAGTTTAATGCAAAAAAATTGAATAAGAGGTAAAGTAAGGTTCTTCGGCTCTTCAAAAATTAACTTTTTTTTAAACAAATGACTTCAATTATCTTATTATCTATGTATAACGCCGAGCATCAACAAATGCATACAATATTGTTTTAGAAATTTTAGTTTTAAATTAACGAGTAAAGAATTATCTAAATAAAATAAGAAAAAAAAGATAGCATCAGAGAGGAATATTTCAATAATACTTCAATTCGTATGTTTTAGATCTAAACTAATAAGAATGGCTGAGTTTTGTGATCAAAATGCAGAAAAAAAGAACACATTTAAAATTAATTGATGTAATAATGTTCAATGTAAAGAGACATGGTCAGAAAAATGTCAAAATTTTCAATCTTTAAAACTAATTTTTAAAAATCATTAACATTATTCAAAAGGAGGATCGATTTGAAATTTCTGACCTAAAAAAAACAATTGGAGCGATTTTTTTACCAAAAATATAAATTTTTTTGAATTAAGCTGATTTAAGGTTGAAATTTTAGAATTTTCTCATTTTTATAGATCTAAATGACTTTTGATTGTTGTCAAGCTCAGCAGTTAAATGTCGGTGGCGATTAGTCTTCAAATTCACCCAGTTCAATTCCTAGTCAAATATTTTTTTGTGGCAGACATGATTCATTCTGTCGAATGTATGTCACAGATAAATCAATATGCGATTTGTATGTTAAAGCATTTGTATGTTTTAATGTATTATACCCGTTAGCAAATTAATACATTTTCAGCGAAGGGTTGTTGGTAAACAGAAAAGCGCGATAAAACGCTTGCTTTATGTTAATACTTGAATCATAGGAATATCTAATGGCGAGCACAATTTGAATCAAAATTGACTAACATGCAAAATGTCTGTAATAGGAACTCTGACATGCATGCCACAGAAAATTAAAATTGACTGGGTTTGATGCTCGAATTCCATATTTGTGTGCAATTTTAAAAATTTATACAAATTTTTTGTCTAAGATGAAATATAAATTAAAATTTAAAGATACAAGCTTCTTATTTTTCTAAAATAAAAATAAAAAATACGAATTCATAAAAAATAATGAAAATAGTGAGCTTAAATTTAATATTATTTTCAAACCATAGATACAAAATAATTTAACGGGTACTCAATAAAGGTTTTCGCTTTTTTGTTTTCTTTGATAAAATATTTTCTGTAAATCCGAATCTTTTGAAATTTTATACGTTTGTTCAAAAGACCTTTATGTTCAAAAAAATGTAAAGAGTGACTACCTCCTATGAGTCACCTTTGTATTAATTATATTACCTTGACCCCTAATTTAAATGGTAAATTTCCTCACATGTAATTAACTAAAAAAATTAATTCTTATACACCGTTGAATAGCTAATAAAATGGGCTTTCAAAATTTGTATTGATCGTTTTTCAAAAGATTCGGATTTACAGAAAATATTTTATCAAAGAAAACATAAAAGCGACAACCTTTATTGAACACTCGTATATTATATATTGACTCTAACAGCCAACAATAGTTTGTATTTAAGCTTGCTTTCATCTTATTCGAGTTTTTGTTAGCCTTAGTTTAAGAAGTCCTTTATTTTTTTCAGATGTTCTGTGAAATCACCGAGTTTGATTATCTATTCTGCTAAGTAGTTCTGATTTACATTTATTGTTGTTCGTTTGTCCAAATTATTCTTGGTTCATTTGATTTCAATTTATTCAGATTGTAAATTTTATTTTCATTTAATATTGTTGTTGTTGTTAACGCGTAATGGTCACTGAGATTATTATCACTAAAAATTATTTGTACATGAATATATTTTATTTTTGACCTATCATGGTCTATCCAACTTCTAGCAAATTTGTCATTTAAAATTTTCCGATTATTAAAATCTATTTTTTGAAGTTCTTTGATGTCAGCTAAAGCCAGTTTATTTTTGGAAATGAAGCATTGTGAATTTTGATACAAAAATACAAAAAAATAATACAAAAATTCAACATTAATAAAAATAAAATAAATCAACCTTGCGAAGAAAAAAACATGAAACTGCGTTAATTCTGACACTTCGCCATTCAAACAATTTTTTAAAAGTCCCAACCCCTTATCAAATTCTAAAGTGTCCGGATTAACGCGGGTCTAAAAAAAATCTAAAAAGTCAAGTAATTTTTTCGCTAAAAAGGCCCTGATATAGCTTAAAATAATTGCATATATATAGCCTTTTCGATTTTTTATAGATACCCAAAAGCTAAAATGGTAAATTAAAAATTTTTTCCTACAAAAAACATTTCAATGAATATTTCTATAAACTTTTTCAAATAAAAAAAATTTCTATGAAATGAATAAGTCCGCTTTTCGAACAAATTTACAGCGGTACTGTGAGTTTTAGTGACATTGTACTGAAATTCACATTGCAGCTCCAGCCCATCAAAATCAAATTGAGGATATGGGGTAATAACTATAAATCGATTTTTTACCTCTTTGTTCTTTATATTGGACTTTAAAAAATACAACAGTAATAAGTAAAAAACAATCGGAAAAATTATCTTTTTTAACATATAAGACTTATTTTAAATTTAATTTTGAAATAAAAATTCAAAATAATTGAGTCTCCAAGGTAACCAGATTTTGGTAATTTACTTTTTTTTTCTCGAATAATGAAAATAATTTTATAAAATTAAAACAAAATTGATATTTTGTACAAAAAAAATGAATGACTTTGATCGAGATCTACACAAAGACTTACCATCATTACTCAATATGCTTGAGAGTAAAAATAACACAGCAGCAAGGGTACGAATTAAATTAAAAAAATATTGGAAGAATTAAAGTTGAAGTTTTTTTTTCCTTTTAAGAAAACTATCTTGCATAGAGTAATCCTTGTTGGCAAGCTTAGAAAAAATTTCGATGATAAAAAACAAATTGGCGAATATTATGAAAAAATGTTTCGCATTCAACAACAACAACAAAATAATTTGAAAAATCCAAATCCATTTCAAGAAAAAGTAACTGGAATCATTATTATTTACCCAACTCTTTTCATCCATGTCATCGAAGTAAAAATTTTATTTTCTCTAAAGTTTTTAAAATTGTTTCAGTTTAATTTTCATTTTATCTTAAAGTCATCTTTAGACTCGATTAAAGAAATTTTGAAAGATGTAAATAGAATGAGTTTGGTATCGGATGAAATGATTTCAGAGGCTAGAATCTTAAACATAGCACACGAAATTCACATTCGTATGTTTCCAGTTTACACTTATAAACTAATGAATTTATCTCTCGAGCATGATTCTACTGAACCAAGCGAATCAGTTGAATCATTAGTAAATGACATTATTGTTCGTTTATTAAGAATGGGAAAATATTTAAACGATCAATCTAAAGGTCAATTTAAAAAAGAAATGGTTGAAAGCTTACATGAAAATCATCCGGAATTTTTTCCCAATCAAAGTAATTTTCAAAATTAAAAAATTTAGTTTTAAAAATAAAAAACAATTATTTTTGATTATGAAGATCATGCTAATTATCTAATTAGAAATCAAGATCTATGGGATCCAAAAGAATATTTGGATTGCTATGAAAAGCCTTTTAATTTAGTTTTAGACAGTGGTAAGAATTTAAATTCTAAGTAAAACTCTTTTAAAAAAAATAAAACATTTTCTTTTTTCAGATTTAACTTGGCCTGCTCCAAATAAACTATTTCCTTATCAGTAATAGTGTTCTTTTATTTTTTTCCAGCATCATCTTAATCTTAAAAAAATGTGCGAATGGTATACATACTCGGAATATAAATTTTATTTAGTTATTTTGGTTATCTACCATTCACATATTTTAATTATAGTAAATAAATTTATTTAAAAAAATTATTTAAATATTCTTAAATTAAGTCCTAAGTCCTTATAAAAAAAACTCTTAATTAAAAAATTCGGAAAACTTGTGGCAAGTTCAATTGTGAAAATCATATTTTTGATAGATAGTCAAATGTGATCATTAACTAATAAAACCTTTTTTTTAAAGCCTATTTCAAAAAATCTATATTAATTAAATTTTTTGGATGCTTGGATTTTCACTGCACTGAACAGTTTCACAATGACGTTTGAAATTATTTTTTTCCTTTTTACATGAAAAATTAAAAAAAGAAATATTGTCATTTATAAGGTAACAACTTTATGATTTTTACTAAAAATAGGAATCCCAGGCAAAATTCAAATAAAAGGGGCTACAATTGATGTTATGAACGAGTTTAAGCTTTTAGTTTTTACCATTGATAATAAATTAAATTTTATGAAACTAGTTTCATAAGTCTGTCTTCTTTTAAATAAAAAACTGTTTACCGTATTTCCTCAAATACAAGCTCACTCAAATAAACTCGCGAGGCTAGTATTTGAGGCAAAAAAAACCTTTTATTTGAGTTTTTTTCGATTCATAAATTGTCTCGATTAGAAGATTGTTTTATTTAAAATTTTAAATTCCCATAACTTACCGTATTACCTCAAATAGAAGCGCCCGCAAATAGAAGAACGGATCTTGTATTTGAGCCAAAAATCGTGTCTTATTCGAGTAAAAATAAAAGAAAAAAATGATTCAAATACTAGACAATTTTGAAAAAGATTTTGCAAAAAAAATAGAGTTTAAATGAAACAGATTTTCATCGAATGCTTCGAATACAAGGTTTTTTTTCCTTTTTTGTTCTTTTTTTTGCTTATTCGAGTCATAATATCTCATCGAAAAATTTTCGAATAAAAGAACATGAAAAAAAACCGACCTGACCTTCTATTTGAGGTAATACGGTAATAATAAATAAATTATCAACAACATTATTTTTTTTCTTACTGAAAAAGATTCAATAAAAAAATAAAAGCTATTTGTTCTTTTATTTGAGTCATTTTTAAGGACCAAAAAAAATTTAAATAGAAGGTCTTCAAAAGATAGCGACTCGATCTTGTATTTTAGGAAATACGGTACTTCGGTTTAAATTCAATTTTTTAAAACATTTATATTGCCTTATTTTGACTATGTATTTACTTTGACTTTGAAATATTAACTAATTAAAATTAATCTATGTTCAGCCAATTTTAATGATTTAAATAACCACTATTCAAAAACAAAAAAATTTTTTTAAATTTTTTTTTCTGTTTTGGGTAACTATAATGAAGATTAATTCCAAATTAAAATTAAATTATATATTTCATTTTAAAATTAAATTATAAGCAAGCGTCTCGTGAGCATGGTAATGATAACAAGGTTAAAAAACACAAGGTTAAACTTTGAAAATATATAAATTACCATGTATTTTGTCAAAATTAAATTAAAATATTAATTTCTGACCTCATAATTATATAAAATAATAAGGAAATTATTGCAAAAGTGAAATTTTTCTGTCATACTATTGAGTTACAAAGAAATTCCGTAAAAGCGAGGTTTTTTACTTTACGAAAGCTTTGCTTTGTTAATGGAAAACGATTTTCTGTCGGATTTTCGAAATTTACTGATAATCGAGATTCGTAAAATTAATTTTTTACCGAACATTTATTCGATAGCCTTACATAAGCCTAACAAAACATTATCTTAAAAAAAAAATTATAAACAGATATTTTTGAACAAATCATAATTTGAATTTTTTTTTTTTAGGATAATCTTAAACGATGTTAGAAATTGGTAAATATCTTCCCATTTTCTCATTATTAAATAATATTTTTGACACATTCGACATGCTTTTTAAAAGCTTTGTTTAAAAAAAAATTTAATAAACAATTTTTCTAAGTATTTTCAACTAAAATCAGATTGAAAAAAATTCCGTTTTTATTTTTGTTTAATTCAATGAGCGCGTTCAACGAACGAAAGAAAATATTTTTAATTGGAAATTTGAAATTCATAATTTATACATAAATTATCGTCTTTTTTTATTCTATCTCTGGTTACCATGCAAGAGGGTATGGTATCAATGGAATTTTCGCAACAAGAAAATGATGAAGATCGTGCAACATCTTTTGATCAATCTCAACGAGATTTTTTAGGAGGTCTAAGTAGACTTTCATCTGGAAATTTAAATGATGATTTAAAGTCGAATATTACCACTTATTTTTTAGCAAATGTTAATCAACTTGCAAGAGTTCCTTTAAACGATTTAGTGACTTGTATTAAATCGCTAAATATTGAAGTTATTAAATATTTACGTAAAGAAATAGCATTCAATCTTTTAAACCATCATAATCTTCAAAATAACTATAGTCTCAAACCTAACTCGAGTGTGAATACTTTCTCAAAGGAAATTTATACCCTAACTCAACTTTGTATTAAAGAAAAATTATCTGAATCAGACTTAAATACTGTTTTCAAGAAAATTACTCAAACGTCTCATCTATTAAACGAAAATGATTTAGAAGATATCTTCACCTCAATGGAAGAGATTCATATTGATGTAAAGAACTCAAATAATCAAATAAAATCTCTAATCGATTTAATACAAATTCAATCTATTCGAATTAGTACACTCCAATCAGAAAATCAAACTTTAAAATCAATTGTTCAGAACAATAATTTAATGCTCAAACAAATTCAATCACATTTGAATATTAGAAATTTAAATGATGATTCAAACCATCCACATACCAGTCATGTACCAAATACACCAAAACAACCAATGTATTCAACTGTATTGGCTTCGGGTCAAAATAATAAAAAAGAGACTCCTAGATACAAAAAGCCTGCCCAAGATTCTCCACCGACAAACAATGATCAGTCTAACAAAAGGACTAGGAGTAAATCGAATTCAAATCATCAGACATAAACATCAGACTTCGTATCCTACTCGGCCGTCAACATGTCCTAATGGACAAACAAACATTCGAACATTTGATTCAACTAATTCAGACGATCAATCAAAACCAAATGATTCAAATGAGAATGACTTTAAAGTGGCTGGTCCTCGAAAAAAATCGAAAAAAGCATCAATTCAAAAATATATAAAAACATCTGGTCAAGGTTCCAATTTTGGTTTTAAATCGTGTAAAGAAAAATCAAAATTTATTTAGGTAGAATTTCGATTGATGAAAAATTTGAAAATGTTAAAAAAGCAGTTGGTGAAATAGTTTCAATTTCATCCTTTGATAAAACTACAACAATTCATAGTAATTTTCAGTCTTTTAAATTTACAATTAGTGTTTTCGATTTCGATAAAATTAAAGACAAGAATAATTGGCCACGGGGCGTAGTCATTGGAAGATACAAAAAACGATATGCTGAACGAGTCAGTCAACAATCAGCAGAAAGCTCATCAAATACATCATCCCAAATCAACTAATTTTATTGTAATTATATGAATTTAAATAACTTTTCTATTTCTTTTCTTAACTGTTTTAACCTAAAATCTAACTTAGCTTACTGTACACATCTTGTAAATACTTCCAATATTTGTTACTTTAATGAACTTTGGACAAAAAAAATGAGTTTAACTTAATTAAGAATTTAGCCTGAATAAAATGTAAAAACAATTTACCACTTTATCAATCAGACATACCTGAACTTTTATACAAAAGGAAAGGTAGGCCCTTCGGTGGTCAATGCTGGATTCTTGACGACTCCTGTGAACTAATTGATAATTAATT
>NTPY01000159.1:317824-332252 GCA_002922825.1 Brachionus calyciflorus | reverse complement strand
AAAAAAATTAAAAATTCAAGCTTGTGATTTTGTAAAAGAGGGATTTTAATTTTAAAGAAAAAGTTACAATTTAGAATGGAATAACTATCTAAATTTTACCCTATCTATCCGATATAGGAACTTGATTTAATTAAGAGGAAATAGAATTTAACTTAATTATAATTTTGAAATATTTTTTCAATAATAAGAAAACACAAAAAAATAAAAATCAATATTAAAAAAATAGTCCATTAGGTGATCAAGCGTTCATCAAAAAGGTGACCAAATCATGTTCACGGTTTAAATGAACAATTTGTTCACCTAATTATTTTTACCCTGATAAGTGAACAACTTTTTGTTCACATAAAATAAAAAATGTTCACCTATTTTAAAACTGTTCGCCTAAAAACTTAAATTTTAATGACAATTTCTGAGAGGAAGGCGATTAAGAAAGTGAAAAACTAATTGTTAAAACCGAACTGAAAATTCAAAGAGGACAGTTCTACGTCTAATTACAGTTTTGTGATTTCCCTTTTTTAAAAATTTTTCACCTAAAATTAAATGTGTTCGCCTAAATTTTTTCACAAATTTTTTAAAATTTTATGTTCACTTATCAGGGTAAAAATTATTAGGTAAAAAATTTTTCGAAATATGAATAAACTTATGAAATGATACTAGACAATAAAAGTAAGAAAAAGCTAAACCGATTTTAAAATATTTTCAGCTAGATTTAAGTTGCGATATTAAGTTATTAAATTAAAGAAGCTTCAATTTTTTGATGGAATAATAAATTTAAATAGACTTTGAAATTAATTTCAGAAATTAAAGCTATCGTAAATAAAAGATCTAACTATTTCAGCTGGATATCAAATCAAAGTAAAGCTGTAACTAAAAACTTATCTTAGTTTATTTTTGATTTGAAACGAAGAAAAACCCAATTCTAAAAAACTAATTCTCAAATCTTTTTTTTTAACGTTTGATTTAAGTTATGGAAGAATTCATCTTTGAGTTGGTCAACAAGAATAAAAGGTTTTATATTTTTTTTCGTATTTGGATATCTAATATCATTTCTAGTAAACTTAAATTAATTTTATTTTTAAATTTTTTAATTACAGATAATTTAGAAGATTCAATTTTTTTAAGGCCACATTTCTTTTCACCATAATTGGTCTAGTTGCATTTGCCGTTATGTACACATGTGGCAATATATGTAGTATGTGCAGGTATACTTATTTATCTTAATTGATTTCTTATTGATTTTAATTTAATTATATATTTATTTAGTACTCTCTTCTTAATGGGTCCTGTAAGTCAACTTAAAAAAATGTTTGCTACGACACGTATTATAGCAACTATAATTGTCTTGGTAATTTTATTTTTAATATCACTTTATGATCATTAATTAATAATCTGATTAATATTTTTTTAATTTTTTTTGTTTAGGCTTCATTTGTTGCTACAATTTTATGTGCTGTTTTGGTAAGTATTTTAGAAGATCTTTAAATCAAAAAAAATTATAAATAATTTCAGATTTAAATTTTTGCTTAGTATTTCAAAATTAATTAAGTTTCATTTAAAATAGCTAAAAAATCCTATTTTGTGTTTAATATTTGTAATTATACAATTTTTCGCAATGCTTTGGTATTCGTTATCTTATATTCCATTCGCAAGGTAAATTGAGTCTTCTTTATTTTTTAGTGTTAAATTAATTACATTTTTTAAATTTTTTATTATAGGGATGCGGTGAAAAAGTTTTGTGGCTCAGTTTTAGATATTTAAGGATCCAAAATGTCCAGTTTAATGAAAGAGAATTGTCTTGAGAATCAAAAAAAAAAAATATTTTTTTTATTTATGTATTTAAAAAAAATTGTGCCTAACAACATCTAAAAGCTGCTTTTTCCATGTTAAGCTAAAAGATTTATTTATTATAAATATTAGATTAATGGTTTAAATTTTTGTAATTGTATGCTGTTAGGTAGATTTTATTTTGTTATGTAACTCAAAACTTTTTTTCTACTCGTTTTAATTCTTTTTCTCTCTAAATTAATTCTTTTTTCTTTATGTTTTAAAATAAATTACTCAAAAATGTCCAAATTTGAAATTAAAAATATTTGCTAATTATTTTTTTTAAGATACATTCTCTGTTCTTCTAAAGAATCCTGCTTTATGGGTGCGACTTTAATAGAAGTAGCCGAGTAAAAACTAAATCGTCTTTTTAGAGCATTTTAAAGAATGAGTGATATTTGTAAAAAAACAATCGAAATAAAATAAGACTAATTAAGAATATGAATTCTAATGAGAGCTGAGTGCAAATATTTTAGATTATTAAAAACTAAAGATTGAAATGATCGAACCACGACTCAAAAAGCTTTTACCAAATATATGGAAAAAAATAAAAAGTTTGACCCACTGATATCCCAAGAAATCAACAATTATTAAAAATTAGATGAAAACCGTGTTGTCCATCTTAATAAAACTAAATCTCCATTTGGCAACTTTTTTTTTCTATTAAACTTTTTTTACTAAAATTGCGTTTTGAAAAATTGCAATTTTACATAGTATAGTATTGCAAAAAAAAGTAACATCGCATTTTGAAAATTAAAAAAAATCTAACTGAAAAAAAAAGTTGCCATTTGATACAATATTGGTCATTCACAACTTCCATTTGTGAAAGTTCATGAACTTTCATGAATATTAACGTTTTCATGATCCTAAATGAAGCTTGCTGAAATTTAACGAAATTTGATGAAAGCTTATGAAAAGCGATAAAAGAAAAAAGTTTTTTCATCAAAAATCATAATACACATGAAAATTCATATAAATTCATGAACTTTCACAAATGGAAGTTGTGAATGACCAGAGTTGTATTTTTTAAACAAAACTCAATAGTCTAACCTATTTATTTAAAGAACTAATTTTTTATCATCACTTACTCTCACTTTTTTTTTACATAATATGTAATCTCTAATTTTTTCGTTTTTTAAATAGAATGGGGACTAAAAAAGAAGGCATTTGGGAATAAATTAGGAGCAAATTCCTCAAAATTATTTTATTAAATTGACCATTCGTTTCTAAATTTCCCAATAGTATTTGGAATTTAGGGATCTTTTAAGTTTTATGAAAGAAACTTCTTCTGATAAGGATCAACAATTAAAATCAAACTAGACAACAAAAAAAATTTTTTGAAAAGGTTTATTTTTTTTTGTTTTTCTCGAAAAAAAATGATATTTTATGAGAAATATGCATTTTTATGCGAAATATTTTCGTGGACTCTGATCATCATCATCATCATTGGCTGCGGTCGGTAATCGTATCATAAAAGTATCGTTCGTAGTCCAAATAGAAGCATTTGCATTAGAATATACAAAAATCATAAAAAGAACTTAAATAATTAACTAGTATGACCCGTTGCTTCGCTGCCGGTTTCAAAAAATTAAAAAAGCCTTTGACTTAATATTACTTAAGTTTTATTTGAAGCAAATTTGATATTTTAAACATTTTTAACTTAAATAAAGTTATAAGGATTATTTTAATTTTTATTAGTACAGCACTTGTTCGAATAAAAAACCTGAGGGCTACCGTTACCAATAGTGTTAGTTCAATCTGTGGAATTAATTAGTAATTTGCGCTTTCAAAATAAAATTCCTAAGATGTTGAACTTTTATGAAGAAATTTAGATTTATTTTTTGCTTGAAAAATGTGAAAAAAATATATCATAAATATGGTAAAAATTAGCCTTAGAAAATGAAATTTTGATCACGGGAGCACTCACGCCTTTTTTTCGAAGCAAGTGCTGTATTCTTTTAGGGTTAATATTAACCTTAATTCGCCTGAAATATAAAAAAGTACATTAAAGGTATAAATGGGTCAAAATTTTGACAAAATTTTCTTACCCGTTGAATTTAAAATTTAAAACCTTAACGAATCGCTTTAAATTAGTTCAATTTTTTTAATTTTTTTGCAAATTGTTTAATTTTTTGGTCATTTTTCACCCAGTTTTGAATCGAGTTAAACTTTGAGTGAATATTAGGACAAAATTAAAATATTAGAATCAACCAATCTTTATTCTAATTTTTCAGAATCAAATACTGAAAAATCATTACGATATTATTCTTTTATAATTTACTTTCCATTCCTATTTTCCTTTGCCTTATAGAGACACTAATTCCCAGCAACTAAAAATGACATTAGTGTTTCCTTAGATATTTAAAAAAGTTACAAATGAATAAAATCAAAAGACAGCTCTAACTGTATTCGAATGAGTCAACTTTTCAATTGCTGAAAATTAGCCTACTTAAGATTTTTGGAAATTTTTTTTCTAAAATAATTAAAATTTGAATTTATTTACTGTGGATCTAATATAAATGTAAAGTCTACAGTAACCGTAACCCGTGTTAATTAGATTTTACTTTCAATTTTAAGATGCTTAAGCTATGGTTCCTGTCAATAGTTAAGGTTATCGGTATACGCGACATTTATATAAGAACTATGTATTTTATTTAAATAAAAATTTTAATCAAGTCCCATAGACACAATATTAATTAACAAATGAGTAAAAATAGAAAAAAAAATTGTAATAAAAAGTTAATTTCTAAAACTTTTTTTTTGTTACGTGAAATTAATTAAAAATTAAGTAATTTTTTTTTAACTGAATAAGTAGTAACCATACAATTTCTATAAAAAATCATTAGCTCATTAAATTAAAGAGTAAATAAATTTTTCTTTTTTTTTGCTTAATAGAATGCTGATTGATTACCTTTTTAATCATGAATCAAAAAAATAAAATAACAAATTAGTTTTAATTGATTAATTAATCTATTTTTTTTAACCGAAAATAATTGAAGTTAATTGAAGATAATTGAAAAAAAAGACAAAAAATAATTGGAGATAATTGGTAAAGAAAACCTTGACCGTTGAAAGATAGTTACGATCTAACTTTTTTAATAATATAGATTATTTACGGTAAACACTCGACAGATTAGATTTGTACTCATGATTTTATTATTGATTTGATTAAAGTCTGGCTTCTAAAAAAGGGATGGTACAATTTTGAAAATGTACCGGTACAACTATCGAATGATTACGGTATTTTCATTTTAAATTTGCAAGACAAATGTCTAATTTTTCAAAAATCTCTGAGTATTCTTAGACCAGACTGTTAACAAATTCTCACATTCTACACCTTTAAGTTTAGCTTTTAAAAAGAATTCAAGTTGTTTAGTTTAGATTAGAATTTGAATTTTCATGTGATCACAATATGACATAAAATCATTCTATTTTCAATAACAATAAAAACTTTGATTAAAAATCATGTTGAAAAATGTTATCTAACAATTTTTTTTTAAAATATGAGTAAAATACGGTTCACGTTTTTTCAAAGTAAAGTCAGATAATTTAGCTAAAATGAAAAATTGTTTTAGTATTATGAAAGAATTGTTAACAAGTTTATTCTTTCTCATAAGAGACGATTTCCTAAAAATTATAAACTTAGCTTGCGTTTTATTTTTTTTATAAATACTTGACACTCTAAGTTCAAAATATAAAAAAATCTTTTTAAAAGAGAAAAATATCAAAAAATGAAATCTTTACTAATTGCTTTATTAGTTGTTGCTTTAAGTCACCAAGTAACTTCACAGTCATTAGGGATTTGTGTAAAGACTCCAATTATAAAAGATTTCAACTCAACTAGATATTTAGGCAAATGGTATGAAATTGAAAGATTCAATTATTTATTTGAGCCACCAAATCTAGATTGTGTCGTAGCTACTTATGGTTATTTGAACGAAACTGCCGTCACTGTAAATAATATTGCATTTAATCTGTAAAAAAAAATTAAAAATAATTTTTGTTTAAAGAAAATCTTATTTTTAATTTTTTTTTTAAAGTAAAACAAACAAAACTACAGGTAGAAATGGTTATGCTTATATACCAAATTTAGCAGCTCCAAATAAACTATCAGTTGTTTTACCAATTGAATTATACAATGTTACTTTCTTTCAAAATGAAGGACCGTATGAAGTTCTCGAGACTGATTATGAAACATACGCTTTAGTTTATTCTTGCACTCAAGTTGTCTATGACTTAGTTAAATTAGAAGTTGTGTGGATTTTGTCACGTAAACCAACTATGGATGAAAAAGAAATAGACTATTTAAAGCAAAGAACTGCTTCTTATAAGCTTGATACAAGCAAATTTTTTAGAATTAATCAAAATTGCGGTTATTAGATCTTCATTTATAAATTAAAGAAAAAAAAAAATTTTAAGTTTTTAATAAATACCTTTTATAAAAAATAAAATTTATTTTGCTCTTCTAAATGTAATATGCTTGGAGTATTAAAACCCTGGGATTTAAATAAGAATAGGTTCATTCAACATTTAAAAATGTTTACGATGATTTGTAAGGAAATAAAAAATTGTAAATCACGTGAAAAAGTGTCGTAGTAGTAGTAGTATTAGTAGTATAAATACTGCAACCTGAGAAAATTTTCCCAAGCAGAGCTCTATTGAGCTGTAGCAGTCGTTTCCATGTGTTTCGGCAACCATTCATCAAGCCTGTCTTTAAAACAGTAGATATTTCTTGCTTGAATCAATTCGTTACGGAGCTGATTCCAATGGTTCACTATTCTATTTGTTAAACCTCGACGAGCAGTTTTTGACAAGTTCACGAACTAAAGTTTGACTGTCTGTCCTCTTAAGTTATATTTTCTAAGTGAGCCACTACAATTCAGATTGCAATTAATACCTTTTTTTAAATTAATGCACTCTAAACCATTTATAATCTTGTAAAATTGAATGGGATCACCTCGCAATTTTCTGGTCTTTAAATTCGTCAAATCCATTCTTGATAAACGCTCATAATACTCAAAATTACGTAGTTCAGGTACTAATTTAGTTGGTCTGCGCTGTACCCTTTCTAATTCCTTAATATATTTTTCTAGAAACGGACACCAAGAGCTAATGGCATACTCTAAATGAGGGCGTACAAGTGACGTATAAAGTAATTTTATTAAACCTCGGTTTGTGGATATTTAAACGATTTTCTGATGCACCCTAGAACTTTAGATGGAGCATATTTGATTTGCGTAAGTGAATTTTACTATTTACTAGTAAAGTAAAGTAAATTTGCAGTCCTAATTATGGTCCTAAAAAAAGAGCTAAATTAGATTCGTTTATATATAATGATCATAACATTCCAGCTGCTTGAGTAAATTCTACGCTCATCATGAGATGGGCTCATGTTAATTCTACGCTCGATTACAAAAATAAAAATTTATGTTTTCTTTGAAACAGAATTTTTAATTTTTTATATAAAAAATAGGGTTAAACCTAAAGTATAATAGTAATTTTCAATTATAAAAGATGACTGAAAATTCAATCAGACTCTACAGTAAATTAATACTTTTAAAATAAATAAAACCAATTTTAATCTTTTAAGTTATAAAAATAGAAATTTGAAAACGAAAATACAAGACATTATAATAAATTTGACTATCCGAGTAGTTTGGTTTTCCTTTTACTCAAGGCTAAGAATTGAAGTTTTTTGGAAAAAATTTTGATTGATTTCATAACTCAATGAAAAAAATATGGCATGTTTTTAGGGGGCGAAAAAACTTTAAAAAATTTTTTTTTAACCGTTATTTTTGACTTCACACTTCATCACCTTTAAATGTTTCCTTTTTTTGAAAACTTACCATATCATAATTTATATTATCTTAATTTAAATTAACGAAGACATTTTATTAGCTAAGTACTGTAATTGCAAATTAATAGAATGCATGCAAATTGCGTAATGAATGTTAAAAAAAAGAATTTTTCAAATTTAAAGGCAAATAGAAAAAATTGCAATTATATAAATATACTTTCTCATACAGAGTTAAAAGTCACCTAAATTTAAAAATCAGCATTTCAATATTTTGAAATTTCAACAAATTTGAATTTCTTGAAATTTTTTTATAAAATAATTAAAATTCGAATTTTACTTTAATAATTTAAAAATGGGCGAAAATTTAGACTTTGACAAAATAGTCCAGGAATTCAGAGGCGCTTTCGTAAGTTAACAAAATTCAAAATTTAGAAAAAAAAATCCTTTTTTCTATTTTTTTTGTAAAGCATGATGGGCAATTGAAATTACAACCAAGTACCATAACATTTAAAAATAGAAAAACATCAAAAGCTGAACAAATTCAAAATAGCGATATTGAAAATACCTATTGGCAAAAACGTGCCAAAGGCAGTTGTTTTAAACTAGTCTTAAAAAATGGCACAACTTATCGTTTCGATGGTTTTAGTGAAAATGACTATCCCAAATTGGAAGATTTTACGAAAAAAGTTCTAAAAAAACCGATTGAAAAAAATGAACTATGTGTTAAGGGTTGGAATTGGGGCAAAGCGAACTTTTTCGGTGATTCACTTAGCTTTGAAGCCGATGGAAAAACAGCATTTGAAATTCCATTGAAAAATGTGTCGAATACAAATGCCCAAAAGAACGAAGCAATTTTACAATTTCATCAAAATGACGATGCTGCTGTATCATTAATGGAAATACGTTTTCATATACCAGCTGCTGGACCAGATCAAGACACCGATCCGGCTCAAGAGTTCATTCAAAAAGTTCTCAATAAAGCTGATGTTATTAGTGCATCTGAAGCTGATGCTATTTGTACACTCACTGAACTTAATTGTGTTACACCTCGTGGTCGTTACGATGTTAAATTCTTCACTGATTTCATTGATCTCCATGGAAAAACATTCGATTACAAAATTTCATACGATCATATTTTGCGTTTATTTTTACTGCCTCATAAAGATGGTCGTCAAATGTATTTTGTAATGGCAATGGACCCGCCAATGAAACAAGGAAATACAAGATATCCATTTTTAATTGTTCTTTTTAACATTGAGGAAATAATCTCAGTTGATTTGACTATTTCAGACAAGACTAGAGAAAAATTCGGTGAAAGAATTGAAAAATTAGATGAGAGTATATCGGGTCCATATCATGAGGTTGTAAGCCGAATTTGCAGGACTGTTCTCGATAAAAAAATTACAGTACCAGGTAATTTTTCAACGTCAGCTGGCGCCAAATGTTTGGCTTGTTCGTACAAAGCTAGTAGTGGATTTTTGTATCCGTTAGAACGAGGTTTTCTATTTGTACATAAACCACCTATTCATTTGTTATTCTCGGATATTGCTAATGTTAAATTTGATCGTTCGTCACAAGGTACTAGATCTTTTGATTTTGAAATTGATCATAAAAATGGAACTAAATACGTTTTTAGTGGTATTGAAAAGTATGCTTATTTTTTTTGAAAAAAAATTTTTTTTTTTAAATTTTTATAATTTTATTTTAGAATCGAACAAGACCGCTTGGGTGAATTTGTCAACTCAAAGGGTATTAATATCAGTAAATCACAAAAATCATTTGCTGTAAGTATTTTTTAATTTTAACTAAACAAAAAATCCTAGTATTTATTTTTGGCTAATGTGTTTCCTTTTTTTAGCAATCTAAATTGGACATGGACGAAGATAATGAACATGACGCTTATGCTGAACGAATGAAACAAGAGGGTCGTGAAAAAGATGAAGATGATGATGACGATGATGAAGAAGATGAAGATTTCGAAGGAGGTTCAGAATCTGATGATGATATTGAATATGATAGTGAAGCATCTATTGATAGTAGCGATGAAAGTGGTAGTGATAGTGACAGTGGTAAAAAGAAAAAAGGTTCAGATGATGAGAAAAAGGCGAAAAAGAAAGAAAAGTCGTCATCATCATCCAAAGACGATAAAAAATCATCGTCAAAGTCTAAAGAAAAATCAAGTAAAAGTGATTCAAAAAGTGCGTCTAAAAGATCATCATCAACAAAAGAATCGTCGAGTAAAGATTCATCTAAAAAACCCAAGCCTACAGATGATAGCAAAACATATAAATCAGCAGAATTCGTTGAAGATGATAGTGATTCAGATTAGACATTAAAAACTTTGCTTATTTTCTTTTTTGGAAATTTTAACCAATTTTAATTTTTCTTTGTTGCTTTGAATCTACTTCGAAATTAAACTCAATTTTTTCACATTTTTTTTTCTTGAAAATTAAGCAAAAAAAAAGATTAAAAATTTGTCAAATATATATATTTTTGTAATTATAAGTGAAATTAATTAGTAAATAAATAAAATATAATTCAATAATATTCCAAGTTTTTTTTAATTCATTTGTTGGGAATTTTACACCACTTAAGTCGATGCTTCAACGAGACTTAGATCTGGTCTCGCCTGTTATGTGAGCATGTGATCACGTGATATGTGACCACAAGAATTATGTCGACTAGGTGACCAAGTGTTTTTTTTATGGTTACCTAAACTCTGGTAACGTAATATGTGACCTAAAAAGTAAACTGATAAATACATTTTTATTAATTTAAGTTTCGTGACCAATTAAATGACTAGAGAAAAAATTATGTGTCCAGGAAAAAATCTAAGTGACCAATTTTAAACTTATGGAATCAACAAGTCTAATTTATATTTAAATTTTAATATTTTGAAAGCGTAAATAATGTCCACGTCTATTGAAAATATTTTAGAGTCCAAAAAGCATACTGCTTAAAATTAAGCAAATTTTGAAATCTTATTTTAATCTTTGCCAATTGTAAGCAGTATTGCAAGCACACAAACAATTTGGCGATGTTTTGTTTTGTATCAAATATCAAAATATCATTGAATACACTTGAATTATCTAAATTAAAATGTCTTAATCAAATTGAAATTCTGATATTTGATATTTTTGACACTAAACTTAGCATAACGCTACCAATTTTTTAAATATTCAAAATTTTATTTAATCGTGTTCAATTGTGAGGATGAATACCTGCCAAAAAATAAATTAAACCAGACAAAATTTGAGATAATACGCTCTAATTTTTAATTTAAAACTAAGCTATAGCTTGATATAAAACTTTTTAAACCGGTCCTTTAGCAATAACTGGTGTCGACTGCTCATCCAAATTAGAGTTCTTGGCTGCTAAATAAAAATAAATTTTGTATTCGTTAATTAATATTTTTCTTAGATAAAACGAAAATTAGCTTAGTTAAGTAATTTTAGTGATGAAAAAATAAGAGACTTTTTAAATATTACTTAATTTTGGTCACATGAGTTCAAAATAACTTTAAATTTTTTTTGCTATTAAATAGAACAAGAAAAAAATATTTCAACTTTAATTTTTTTGTTTTCAAACGTTTATCATCATCAAGCAAAGATGATTTCTTTAAGAGTCACATTATTCCTAGTCATTTTGTTAACTAGTCTAAATTTATCGGAATCGCTTACTCGTTTCATACATGGTCGTCGTTTTTATCACGACGAAAAACAAATAAGACTATTTAAAATTAAAAACAATATCACTGATTTATACTATGACCAAGAATTAGACCATTTTAATGAGGCCGAAAGCAGAACATGGAAACAAGTAAATTCACCATTTAGAATTTTTTATTAATTTTTTTTCTCAAAATAACTTTTATTTTTCAAGAGATATTGGGTAAATGATGAATTTTTTGAACGGGAATCAGGTCCAGTTTTTTTAATGATTGGAGGTGAAGGCGAAGAAAATCCGATTTGGATGAAAAAAGGAAATTGGGTAGTCCTTGCTCAAAAATACGTAAGTTATTCTCAATTTTAGTTAAATTAAGAAATTTTGTTGACATTTTTATTTATCCTTTTAAAATTCTTATTCCTGCTGCTTTCTCTAGAGACATACCCATACATGTTTCAGAATCATATCGGATATTATTTTTCCATAATTTTTAATTTTTCTAAATTTTTTTATTTCGAATCATCTGTAAAAGTTGTTGAAAAATAAAAAAAAAATGGTCGGAAAATTTTTTTATATTATATAAGATTTGGCATGTTTTCTTAAAAAGGGAACATTTATAGGGGAAGAAAAAAATATTAAAAAACTTTTTTTAACCGATATTTTTAGCTTTTTAAACATATTTCAAATTGTTGTTTCAATTTTTTCACCCCCTATAAATGTTCCCTTTTTAAGAAAACATTCCATATTAAAAAATAATTTTTAATTCTGAACCTGATAAGGGTACGCTGTAGATCCGTGTGAAGTTCGGTATTAGTTTATTAGAAAAAAATTCTGTAGAATTAAATTTTGAAATTTTCCTACTAAAAAGAATGCTTTGTTGGTTATGTTGGAACACAGATTTTATGGTAAAAGCCGTCCCACTGAAGACATGAGTACGGATAATTTAAAATATTTAAGTAGCGAACAAGGCCTAGCTGATTTAGCCACATTCCGTCAATTTATTCATACAAGTTTCAATTTAACAAATTCGAACAAATGGATTTCATTCGGCGGTTCATATCCAGGCTCTCTAAGCGCTTGGTTTAGACTTAAATATCCACATCTAGTCCATGCTGCAGTAAGTTCATCGGCTCCAATGTTGGCTTTGGTTAATTTTACAGATTATTTAGTAGTTGTTAATAATTCGCTCTATTTATATTCACCAAGTTGTCCTAGATTCATTGCTCAAGCCATGTCACAAATAGAAGGTTTAATGATGACACCAGGTGGTCGTTCAACATTAGAAAAATTATTCAGAACATGTGACTCGATTGATTCTGATTTAGACGTTGCTAATTTTTACTCAGCTGTAATTGGTAATTTCGAAGAAGCTGTTCAATATAATAAAGACAATCGTTTATCAAGAAATACAACGATTACTATTGATTTATTATGTGATACTATGGATCAAGGAAGTATTGGTGATCCATTGACACGCTATGCTACTGTGAATGATATTTTCCTAGAGGAATACGGACAAAAATGCTTAGATATATCATATAAGAAATTTATTGATGAAATGAAAAGTGTTTCATGGGAAAGTTCTGCATCTGAAGGTGGTCGTCAATGGACTTATCAAACTTGTGTTGAATTTGGTTTTTATCAATCAACAGACTCGCCAAATCATCCATTCGGTCAAAATATACCAGCTGATTTTTATATAAATCAATGTAAAGATATTTTTGGCAGTGAATATGATTTAAATTTGTTACAAAGAGCTGTTAGAGATACTAATACTAATTATGGTGGATATACTTATGAAGGATCAAGAGTTGTTTTTGTTAATGGTGAAATAGATCCATGGCATGCACTTGGCTTCACTGGCCAACCACCAAATTCTTATACCGAGACTATTTTTATTAAAGGTACAGCTCATTGTGCTGATTTGTATCCATCAAGTCAAAAAGATCCAGCTTCGTTAACACAAGCGAGAAATAGAATTGACGAGCTTATTGGCCAATGGTTAACACAATAATAAATTTTATTCAATTTTTAATCAAGTTATTTAAATATTTTATTTAATAAAACTTTTAGCTGAACTTATTTTTTTTTTAGTTTTTTATTGAAAAATTTATTGACAAGAAAAATGTTTAATGTCAAGTTCTTTACTTTATTTTATTTCTAATGAAAAAGGTACTGAAAAAAGGCTATTACTAAAACGCAGATTTCTGTTTTTTTTGAAAAAACTGACCACTATTTTTTTCTTCAACAAAATTTTAAAAACTAATTAATTCAACAAAGCATGAAAAACCATTTAAAAAAGTATTTTTTGCTAAATCGGAATTTTTTTAAGATTCAGGAGTATAAAATTTATCTCAAGCTTAAAAAATCTGTCTCATAATAGCTATTGTTAAGTTTTTATTCTTTGTTTTAGACTTTTTAAAATTTATACTAAAAACATTAAAATTTGAGGAATTTAGTTTTAGTGTATTTTTCAGGAAATATTGTTATTTTCCTTAATAAAAAATTTTTAAAATTTTATTGTTTCTTAAATTAAGATTTGAATTTATACACAAAAAAAAATTTTATCATCCCATTTCGGTTTCTAATTCGAAATAATAAATTTCTATTGTTTTTTGCGAATAAACCATGTAAGTTTTAGATTTATCGAACTTTTTATTTTTCTAAAAATAAATTTAGCCGATTCTCTAAGTAACATTAAGTGACCAGAGTTATTTTGTTCGGTGGTTTTCAGTAAAACTACCGATCAGTTTTTTTTGAAAATTCGAATTTTGTCGTTTATGGTGAATAAATTTTCAAAAACTCGTCGGGAAAAGTTGAAAATAATTTTTTATCAAAGCTCTCAAAATTCTCTACAGACTTTTGACCGACCGGAGTTGGTATAAAATTTTGTTGAAGAAAAAAATAGTAGTCAGTTTTTTCAAAAAAAACAGTAATAGCCAATTGATTACGTAGTAAAAATAATAAAAATTTAAAATAACCATTTTTTTTTAAATTAATTTTTTTATTTCTATTAAATCTTAAAGAAAATTTTATAAAATTTTTTATTTGCAATCTTGCAATATTTAAAAAAACAGTAATTTTTCATAATTATTTTTATTTTTTATTTGATTGGCCAATATTGACCGATAGATTTTACCT
>NTPY01000159.1:279681-312045 GCA_002922825.1 Brachionus calyciflorus | reverse complement strand
TTCTTGGTTGTCGTTTAAATTATTACCATCAAAAATCATACTAACCGTACTAAACTTATTTTCCTTCGTTTTAGTTACTGTAATTTCACTCAGAGTTTTATAATTAGGAAGGATCTCACCGAAATAATTTTTAAAAAATGAAATATTGCGTGTAATTTTGTGATTATTTCTTGATGCAGTAATCATAGATCCTTTAATACTAGTAATTGAATATGGAATTGGGTCAAAAATTTATATTGTTTTATTTGTTTGCTTTTGTTTAACTAAAACTTGATCCCCGATCGAAAAATGTTGATTAAATCTTTTAATTTTTGTGTCAGCATAGTATTTCATTTTTAATTTATTATACTTATCGTTTGCTTTGGCCATATGGTGTAATGAAGGACCTTTAATATGTGCTAAAAGTTTCGGAAGTCTAGAAGTATTTGAATTATTAAAAAATAAATCTATCGGAGCTACCTTAGTTGATTCATGTGGTGTTGATCGATATGATCTTAAAAATTCAGTTAGCCTATCTCTCCATGGAATTTTATCAATTTTAGCAGTTTGAATAACTTTTTTTAAATTCTTCATAAAACGTTCTACTTGACCATTCGCTTGTGGCCAATAAGGAGTTATCTTTCGATGACGAAAATCCATATATTTAGCAAACTCTTCAAATTTAGCACTATTGAAAGGCGAACCATTATCAGTTCTAACTTCTAATGGTATTCCGAAAATATTACAAAGTCTATTGAGTCTATCTATTACAATTTTATCTGTTGTAGCCGAAATTATCAATCAAAACAAATCGACTGTAATCACAATGGTGAACTTGGAGATAGTCATTACTAGGAAAATAGGGGTAAATATGAATTTGTTACTAAAAAGAAAAATTTACTGAGAAAAAATCTCTTAGGAAAAAATTACTGTTTTATTTTGTTTCGATAGAAAAAAATTACCGATATTATTAGTTACTAGCAGATAAAATTACTGTTATAATTTGTTTCAATCAGAAAAAATTACTGATATATTTAGTATCTGTAGGAAAAAATTACTGGAATAATTTATTTATATGAGAAAAAGTTACTGATCAAAGATTTAAGAAAAAGAGAGATTTTATTATTATATTTTTGTCTATTGTCAAAGCATCTGGTAGACTTTTGTTAACAATCATATTAAGAAATTCTTCTACAATATCTTCATATTCATCTGTAAGCGTTTTATTTGGATGTCGAGAAAGAAAATCAGCTATATTTCCTTTTCCAGGGCGATGGATTATATTGAATTGAAATGGAGACAAACGTAATAGCCATCTTTGAATCCTTGCTGGGGGATTACAAAGTGGATTTTTAAAAATTAATGAAATTGCTTTGTTATCTACTATTAGATCAAATATCTTTCCAATAAGAAAAAGTTCTAATCTCTCACATACCCAAACACAAGATAAGCCTTCCTTTTCGATCTGTGAGTATTTTTTTTCTGTCTCAGTTAAAATTCTGCTAACAAAAATAACTATTTTGACATTTGATTTGTCTTTAGGATCGCTTTGGGTAAGAACTCCGCCAATACCATCTGGTCCAGCATCAACCGTAAAATATATTGGATGCTACAGCTATAGATAAATTTATGACTTAACCCAAAATTATCATCTCACGACAAGACACATAAAGAAAATGAGAATCTAGAAAAAAATAATTTATTATAACAAATTAAAAAAAAAAACATAAAAAAAAAATTTAGATCATTTCTTGAATTAATCCGATAAAAATATTTTAAAAAAATTTGCTTAAAAATAGACTGAAAAAATTAATGATTACTGCATATAAATTATAAACGAAATCAGCAATGTGAATTAGAAATTGATTGTAAACTTGACGTTCTAGGCGTAGAAGTAGTCATATAATTTCCAGGAGTATGATGCATAAGTCTTGAATCTACTAGATTAACGCTTAAACTTTGAATAAAATTCCTAATAGCTATGTACAAAAATTGATACTGTTTCTCGGTTTGTATCATACCTGATCGTTGTGCCCTCAAAGCACATACTGTTTTATAAATATCTATATCACATTGAATTCCACATGTTTTTATTTTATCTAGAATCATATCAATCGCTATGATTGCACCAGTTCGTCCAATACCAGCACTACAATGAACAGTTAGAGGGAACGTCTTAGACCTAGGTAAACTTTCGCATATTTCTTTATAGAGTTTGTTAAAATTTTCAACAAAATCAAGTGTATTTTGAATATTTTCAGGTACACCATGATCACTCCAAGCTAAATATTGATACTGGTAAATTTTTCTAGTTTCATTTGTGGTCATATTTGTAAGCAAAAAATCCCTAACAATGTAATCATCGCATATTTTTGTTAATTTTAAAAGAGTTATTTTTAAATTATTATAAACAACAACATAACTGTTTTCGGATTTTGTATCGTCTTCTTTAGTCGCACCAGGCCAATATCTATAGCATTTTTCTCTACCTTTTTCTTCTTCATGTGTAATCATTAAAATGATTTGACTCTCCTCTTGCCATATCATCGACCAAAAGTCGCCACATGTATTTACTAAAGGACCTTGTGTCGCAAGATATGTTTTACCAAAGCTTTCATCAGACTTAAAAAACAAAAAATTAAATTTGCTTAAAAAGATTAAGCTTTACATAATAAACTAACTTGTATTCGATTAGCGTTTATATAATCCGAATCACTTGGTTCGTTTGTTTTATTTGTGCGATCTTTCAATTTTATACGATTGTAATCGACTTAAAATTGAAAGAAAATTTATTTTTAAAAATTAGTTAAAATAAAAATTTGTGGTCTTTTTTCTTGAGAAGCAATTCTTTAATTGTGCGAAAAACGACCCGTTATTTTGAGCTTTATTTATTTTTCTAATTAAAGACAAAGAGTAAAGCAATATTTGATTCACCTGTTTGAATAATAAAAATTCATTTTTTTGACATATGCTTATTTTTTTATCCAATCAAATTATTTAGTTTCATCTAATACACTCCCAGGAAAATCTCTCAGTGCATCATTTTTTCTATATATACGCATCTAATTATTTGCTCGTTCCTCGCAAAAAATTAGGATTTTCTCTAGTTTTAGGTCATTGGCCCTCGAAAATAAAAGGTAGCCGTCTTGATACCCGCTTGGTAAATTCTTCTTTAATTTCATAATAGTTTATGAACCATTTCATTTATCCATCAATGTTTTTATTTTTTAAATAAAGTTAGCTTAGCTAGAAAAGTAAATGTGTCATGAAATGCTCCGCTGAACAAAAAAGCTTTCAAAGACGGAAAGTCCTCTTAAAAATTTTTTTTATGAACATTTTTTTATCATATATTTTTTAGTAAACTTTTGAAAAACAAAAATTTTTTTGAAGAAGGATTGAATTTTGACCTTTCATACTGCGTTATTTTAGGCAAAAAAATTTTTCTTGGAGCAATCATTGATCAGAAAATCTATTAGAGACATTCGGGCATATCATTAATATATTTATAACGAATTAAAAAGATATTCAAAAACATTTTTAACAGAAAAATCTGTTCTAGGCTTTGACATAAAAGTTCAAAATACCAGAGTAATAAATAATTTTAAATATGTAAGAACTTGAAATCAGCACATTACCATAAAAATACAATTAATATTTAGATAATTTTAATATTTACACGGTAAAATAGTTTTAAATCTGTTCTTTGTTCTATTCTCCTGTTTACATCCATCGTTTCTTTCGTACAAAAACTTTCCATCAATTTGCTGCAAGGACTTGAAAAAAAAAGAATTTTATTTTTTCTTATATGAAAATTTAAAGAACAAAAAAAAATTTTAAAAAGCTTACTTCAAATTCTTCTGAAAAACCATTCTTATTTTTATATCTGGACTCAATAGACAATTCATTAAAACGAACATTAAAATTAGACACATTTATCCTAGAACAATTCAAAGGCTTAAAACAAAAAAGTTTTTTTTCTAATTTTTGGCTGCCTAAATTTATCAAGTCTTCTATTTACCTGTTTTAAAAAGACAACATTATCTTTAATATCAACAATAGGACACATTCGAATACATTCATTTATAAATTCATCTAGAGTCGCTAGGTATTTATTCAAACCATGCATCGTATAACCTTTATCCTTTATTTTTTAAAAATTTTTTAAATTAAATTTCTCCAAATTTTAGATAAAATTACAGAATAATTAATTATTAAATGAACTACGCGATTATTCTCGCATCTAACACACAAAACATAATTTTGAGGTTCACTTCGGCTCTCACGAACTAAATAACTCCCAGGTCGACCTTTATCCATAAGTAACTTAATTGCCTCTTGACCACTTATAGCTCCATGAAAATATCTTTCACTTGTTGGCTCTATACAATTAAGAGGATATTTTAACATTAAAATACTTCCATCTAATTTATCCCTTAAGGTTTCTTTCATAATAAAATGATCAACAAGCTCAGCTAGAGTGGCAAAAGTGTCATTACTACCTTCGCCAATTTCATAGCCATTGTCACCATTATTTTGTATTTTTATATGTTTGAAAGTATTCTCCGAACATCGTACGGATAAAGTATAACTATTAATAGTACTTTGTGATGGTCGTATTAGAAAGCTACCATTTTGACCGTATTCTTTAAGTAAATTTTCAGCTTCTATTCCATTTATATTTCGATGAAACCACCTTCCTAACATTTGAAAAATTTTCTAAAGATGTCAAATCGACTTGAGTTACGCGTAAATAAAAAAAAAACGAGAAAATAATCGGAAGATTAGATCTAGATAACAACCAAAAAAATAATATAATAATAAAGAAAACTAAAGGTTAATCTCGTCTATCACATATTACAAAATAAAGTCAACAAGAAGAAGAAGAAAAAAAAAGAAAATTTTATGAATTATTTAGCTTTATTATTAAGAAGGTAAAAAATCAAAAATTGCAATTATAAATTTTTCGGCGTAGTCGTCGTAGTTAGATTTCAAATTATTTATTTAAGATTTTTTTTTTATATATATTTAAGTTTTTATAATGATAATTTCAAGTAGGAGAAAAACGTTTTGTCTTGGTAAGGGTTTGATTAAAAATTAAAAAAAAAAAGGTTGCTTGAAACTATCTTTGAGGAACAAATCTAAGGCAGAAAATAAAAAATTTTAAAATAAAATTAAAAATCGAATTTAAAAATCTATTTGTTTTTCTAATAAAATAAACTATTGATCAATTAGAAAAAATCTGATAAAAAATTTATTAAATTTGAAAATTAGATTAAAAAAAAAAGAAAGAGATATTAAATTTGGATTTATCACAATAAAAAGCCGACTAGTGGAAGTTGTTGACGTAATTTACGAAATTTGTGTACATAAGTATTGCGTTGATTTGTATTTCCGACCTCATTCATTAAAAGAGCCTTTTTTTTTAAATGTAAAATTTACTTAATTTTAACAATTTTTGCATTTAAATTTATGTTACCATGTATGAATAAGTTGATATCAAGTAAACAGATCCTTCAATATTTTCTAATTTTTCAATACATTTGTTCATATGAATGATGCATGAATCGATATCTAAAAATTTAAATTATTAATGTCGCAAATTAAAAATTTTGGCATATCTTAATACGTTTTAATTCAAGAAAACTCACTCTAAGTTCGCTCAAGTTGTGTCAAAGTTAATATAATACTACAAAAAAAGCTTTTTCAGAATAACTACCTCGATTTTATCTTTTCTACGAAGAAAATCTCTAATAATTTTTAATAATTTTCTTTTTTTTTGGAGACTTTTTTAGTATTTGTAAATAAATCTGATAAAGAGGAAATCTTGAAATGTTTTACCTATTTCCTTCATAATAAACGTATGGTTATTTTTTGGACAATGAGTTTAAGAGTTTGGACCGGAAACTTTTTTGTTTATTTTACCGCAAAACAAATTATAAATTTAATGTTCACGCTATCTGAATTTTAGAATTTCGACCACAAATTCCAATCCCCCGTCCAAGAAAATCCCAAAAAATTGATTTTTATACTTTCAAAAAAAAAATATCTTCGACTCTCCTATCAAAAAGTTTAATAAAAAATGTAATGTAGCTTCCCGGTTTAGCAAAATACCTCTTCGAGTGTTTTTTCCCATGAAAAGGAGGAAAGATACTGCTCCGGAATTAACGTCGTACGCGTACCCGTACCGTAACCGTATCCGTATCCGTACCGTACCGTACCCGAACCGTACCCGTACTAAAAAAAAAATTTTTTTTTTAAATTTTTTAAATTGTAAATTTTTATAAAAAAAAAAATTTTTCCGTACCCGTACTAAAAAAAAACCTTTGACTTAAATAAAATTTTTAGAAAAATTTTTTTTTTAATACGGGTACGGAAAAATTTTTTTTTTATAAAAATTTACAATTTAAAAAATTTTAAAAAAAAATTTTTTTTTTAGTACGGTACGGGTACGCGTACGACGTTAATTCGGGAGCAGTGCAGTATGCATTTTAATAAATATATATTTCAGTTTTGAAAAATATTGGAGACCCGGGCTATCCGGCGTTCTAAATACCCATGACCCATATTTTTTATTATCTGAACAAAATTTTGGCAAAGGATTATTAAATTTTGTTTTCCTTAATTTTGGAGGAAAAAATGAGTAATTTTTGGTAATTCAATTTTTTTTCAACTCCTTTCCAATTTAACTTATCTGACGGCTATTAGGACAAGGAGTTTTTGAATATATTGGATTAACAAGTCAGGATTTAGATCAAAATCGCTAGTACTAAAATATCTTGTATTCAAAATAGACGATAGTTAAAATAAGTATCACAGATAAAAGATCTAAAATATATTCTAAAAAATAAAAACGACAAGCACCAATTTTAGACGCTATAACTAGACGTCATCTTCGAAAATTTTCGAGACGCTTTTTTCAGACATGGTTGAAAATTAGCGTCTAAATCAAAAAGGACAAAAATTATCGACTAAAAAATAATTAATTTTAACGCTGATTAATTAAAATTAATTATTTTTTAGTCGATAATTTTTGTCCTTTTTGATTTAGACGCTAATTTAAAGTTTATAAATTAATTTATCTATTACCGTATTTTCTCAAATACAAAATGAAAAAAAAAACTCACTTTTAGTTTTGTCTAATAGATGCAGACATTTAGCATACAAATAATGGAGTTTCGATTGGTCGAGCAACGAACCATTCGATAATATAAAAACGATGCACTTCTTTAGGTATTTAATTGCTTGATCTGGTTGTTCCATAAAAATCTTGTTTAAAAAAATATTAATTATTCTTTTCTAAATTTTATTAAAATTTTTTTCTTGAATACCAATATTTTCGCAATTAAAAGACATGATATCATATGCTCATAATTAAAATCCAATTGTCTGATTTCATGATAAAATTTAATAGCTGCTATCAGTGCATTGGGGTAATCTCTTAATCCAATGTATATTAATATATAATTAAGTCTCAAACTTAAATTAAAATTTTTAATTAAATTTTAAATTTTCGTTTTTTATAAAATTTACTTAATATTTATTTGCTCATTTAGAAATTCGAATTGATTTGTATTTTCGAACATATTTCTAGGCTCTTTTGAAGTTATACTCAAATTGGATAAAATTTTATTTCCGATCTCTTTCGCCTTGTCAAAATTGCATTCTAATATGTAAAGATGCATTTCTCTAAACAAAAAAAATCAGTTTAAAAAATAAAGAATTTAATTTTAAATAATTTTTTTTTTACTGTAATAAAGCTTGTTGAATATTTATTGTAGCTAAACGTTCGACGTTATTTTTGACAACATTCCATTTACCCATATTTGAATTTTTCTCAATGGCAATTAAATTTTCAGTGTACAGCCAATGTTCACTAAATTTTGTATTTGCCGAATATAACTCCTTACATTGACTTATAATATTTTCGCTAGTTGAATACATTCCCTTTAAAAAAATCAAAATAATCTTATATAAATTTTTAACAATCTAAATATAACTAATACATTTCTTGCATAGTCCAAGGCCAAAAAGCACATAGCTATACATTGAGATTCTGTGTTAAGTTTAATTGAATTCGATTTAGGTTGTAAATTTAAAAGCATTTGAGAATAAAGGCCAGATATTTTCCTAGAAAATTATAAGAAAAAAAAAATAATAATTTTTTCCTTATTTAATAATTTTACCTTTGGCCATATAAATTCCATACTGATGCCTTATTACATTGGCTAAGTAAAGTTAATTCCATTTTTGAATTCATTTTTAAATTAACAAAATCGGTTTTGTTCAATAAGTTTAAGATACTTTTTTAGCAAAAAAAATATTATTTTTTTTATTTTTGTAAGGAAAAAAATAAAAATTATAATTAAAAATTTTACGCGTTTGGCTGGAATTTACCAATATTATTTCGAGCGAAATACTGAAGATTATATGCGGCTAAATTCTATTTTTTATTAAAAATTTTTTCAAAAATTTTGAAAAATGAATATAGAAGAGGCAACACTTACATAAAGTTCATTACTCAAGGATCTAGAACATGCATTTTTAATCAAAAAATCTTTTCGTGATAAATTTCCATTTTTAGAAGGCTCTATTTTGTACAACCAACTCTTAATTTAAATAATTTAAATTAAATATATTAAACTAACAAGTTTTATAATTTTCAAACTAAAGAATTCATTTGAAGTAGACCGCTTATACTTTTTTTTTAAAAATCACGATTAAGTAGAAATTGATGAAGAACTGAGATTGATGTTTCTAATTTAATGTCAAACCATTAAGCCTTAATGATTTGAGCAGATCAAAAACATTCCAAAACAAAGAAATCACTTTAGAAATAATACAAACGAAAATTCAATATTAAAAATTTTTGCTCGCAGTAAGTCAGTTTTTTCAATATCCAAAACGGAAAAGGATAATTTAATGACTTACATTATACCCACGTTCTCAGCGACTCCACCCGGGACTTTTTCCTCGTCGCCAGATGTTACGTATTAGTACCTTTGGGCCCGTCTATCGGATGCTCTCGTTAGACGTTTTTTTGCTCATTTAACTTAAATTTTGTTCAAAGTTAAATGTATTAAATTTTCCATTTGATATTTTCAAAGATGTTGCTATATCACAGATAATATCTAATAATACCGTACGGTACGACTACGACATAAAATATAAAGAATTGGTGTATCTGAAAAGGATATTAATATTGAAGTCTATATCAGATAATTCATCTCTTTTTTCAGTTTTAAAGTTAACAAAAAAAAATAGTTCAAGTTAGTTCCCCAAATCATAAATTTAGCGTTTTTGTCTATTCTAATAAAAATACTGGATTGTTGGTAAAACACACATAAATATATTTTCAACACATTATCAGTAAAAAATTATCGACACATATCACTTTTAGTTACTCTTTTCCAACATACAAATACCTGTTTAGCAAACATTTAATAACTTCTAAACACACAAAAAGAGATTATGAAAAAATTTCTAAACGAATAACTTTTTTTGACTTGGATTCGAACAAAAAAAATTCCAAAAGTACGAGTCTGACTCGAAGCCTTGAAAGACTCGTAGAGACTTGTTTCTTTGGGACTCGTAAACAACTCTGTCTGTACTCTTAACTTAACTCATAGCACCTGAGTCTAAAACATGAGTTTTTTACTCCTCTTAAACCCCATAATATGATATCTAAAGCACAACAGAAAATATTTGTAATAAATAAAAAAATGAAAACACTCACTAAACAATGTTGTAGACAACCAGTATCTCCTTCTTGATGAGCACTCGTAATTGCTTCTTTCAAAGCAAAAAACGCATTTTCTCTAGGAAAAAAAAATTTAAATTTACCAACTCAACTTGATTCAAATAAAATTACTTATTATCAAAACGATATTCTAAAGAGCATAAATTTAAAGCCGCTAGAGATATGGAACCACCTGCCAAATATCTATCGAAATAATCATGAAGAGCTTTTAAAGCCGACGGATAGTCTTTTAATCGTAAAAAATTCAAGTATCTTAAATAATAAGCATCAGAAAAATTTGAATCAAATGAAAGTAGTTCATTTATTTTTTGTTGTAATTCAAAAGGATCCATGGCATCATGTTCATTATTCTCCAATAAATTAGCTTGTTTAGCCACAAAAAATTCGGCTGTTTTACGCGAAAATTCTATCGCATTTTGACTTTGAAACGATGTTATTTTATTTACAGTATTCATATCATTTGGTCCCATAATCGATCCTTCCAAAACACCACTAGTTTCTTTTTGATGAGGTAATTGAAATTTAACAGTGGATATCTTTGTACCTGCATTGTGTAGCTCATTATTAGCATCACTTCTTGATGTTCCTTCGTCGGTTTTACTAGATTTAAAGTTACTAAGAGATTGTGTCCTCTGTGCACTAACTGTACTTGTCAATGCCTTTTGATTTAGTCTATTTGAACTTATAGGTTTTTGATGAATTGAATGAGAGTGTGTTAAACTTTCATCTAATGGCTCTAAGTCCATACAGCTAAATTCAGCATTATTTGAACGGTTAAACCATTCACTAGTTATTGTTAAATTCGATTCATCGTTTAGAAAAAGGCCTTCACCTCTCATTGGAGATGTACTATTATCAATTTCATAGTGATGTTCTAAATTCTCAGCTAATAAATTAGATTTTTCGTTTTTGTTTTTTTGTAAAGGTTGAGATAAATAGTTATTAAAGTGTTTGAATTCAATAGATGCTTGTTTAGATAGACTAACTAGTTTATCAAAAGACATTTTTTCGTAAATAATTATACAACGACGAACGTATTTTCCCACTACGCTCCATGGCTTTATAAAGCATGCAGTAAGATTCGGACCAATAAAATAGATTTTCAAGGCGTTTATTAGTAATTTGAGTTCTAATAGGAGATTACGAGATAAACGTTCAAAACGATCTTGTAGTTCTTTTATGAATGGTTGAAAATCGGGAAATTCTGTTAATGTTTGAAGTTGTGTTGTGATGTCAATATCAGCTGACTTTTAAAATTTAAAAAAATTAAAGTTGTTAAAAAAAATTTTTTAAGAATTTTCTAATCAGTGAATTAACTTCCTTAATAGGAGAAGTACAATTAAAAATAACGCAAATTCTTGATTTTAACGACATGTCGTTATTATAAAAATAGGTGAGTGTTGTTTTTTAATGGGCCCGAAAAAGTAAAGAAACTGTAAAAAAATTTTCTAGCTACCTAAAACCACATGTTTAAGTTGAAAGGCGATTTGCTGCTTTTACAGCTAAAATGATTCTCAAAAAAAAAAAACAAAAAATTAAATACTCAAAATCAATAAATTTTGTGCTAAATAAATGAAAATAATAAGAGCTCTGGAAAATTCATGGTTATTTAGCTTGATAAGTCTTAAATTAATATGGAACCAAAATAATGATGGATTAAAATCACGAAAAGCTCAAAAACTTTTGTTAATGGTTTGAAAAGCTTTCATGAAAAGGAAGCATTCGTATTGAAATAAAATCGTGTATTTTTAAAGCAAAGGTTTTTTAAAGTTTAAGTTTTTTAAAATGTAAAATTTTACCAAATACTCAAGAAGAACCCAATTTTGAAAATTTCAAATGTCTTTGTTTAATTAAATAATACGGATATTTAGGATTAAATCACGAGGTTTTAATAAAATAATGATTTTAGTTGTGAGTGTTGAAGACAAGATCGATTTCTGACTGCAATCGATTTTATCTTATACTTGTCTTTTAATAATTCATAATGAATAAAATATTACTTTTATTGATTTGAGAATCAAATTTATAAGCTTCAACTCTTGTTTTGAGTTGAGATAGATTTCATTTGATTGAACATTACTAAAAATAAGGGATGAAGAATTTTCGGAAGCAGTATCGCTGATGGGAGTTTCCGTTTTTTGTGCATCTGACTTTGATTTCTCTTTCTATAATCAAAAATAAATTCGATTAATTTAAAATAGCTTTAAAAAAAATTTCTACAGTTACCCTGGTATTGCAGAAAAGTGATATTAGCTCAAGAGTAAATATTTTGTAAGTGCTAAATGTTTCCAAAATTTTGACTTCATCTTTAAAAATTTTCAATTAGAAAAAAATTTTCTTCACTTGGTTTCAAAAAGAAAAATTGATAAATTACTAGGATTAAGACTAGAGAAGATGTTGTACAAATTGGTAGACATTTCTTAATGGTAAAAAATTGAATTTTAAGATTTAAAAAAAAATTAATTTTTTTTCACTTCAAAATTCGAAATGTTTGAAATTGAAAAAATTTGAATTTTAATAAAAAAAAAATTATTTAGATGAATAAAAGTTAATATTATTTAGATAGGCAAATGATAAAAATTATTTTGACACATTTGATAATGTTCAAGATAGCTTTCTTTTAATGCTGAAATGATGTAAATATTATGCCACTCCTCAAAATTGGTTACAACTAATTTGTTATAAAAAAACTGTAATATTTTTAAAAACTTTTCCGTAATTTATGTAAATTTTTCCAGAAAGCAAATAATTATTATGCTTAAAACATGCTTCGCGGGGGTTCAAACAGCTTTTTGCTAAAACAGCATTATCAAAAGTTGAGACGTTTTAAGCTTTCGCTGAAAGAAAATTTACGAATGTCGAAATGTAACGTACTAAAAAAAACTTAAAATGACACTCAAGTTAAAAAATTAATTCTCAAATAAAATTTTAAAAAAGCAATTTCATACTTTGATCTAAATTTTTAACAAGCTGGTTGAGGCTTTTTCTTCTTTTTGATTATTTTTTTTTAAGCGTCAGAAGATGAGAGCTTTGTCACTAGAAACATCGTAGGATCATACTTTGTTTTGCATCAGGTCAGGATTTTCTTATCTTTTTTCAATTATTGATAAAGTGTCCTAAATCACAATATTTTTAAATTTTATTACTCGATTGAAAGACTATTCCAAAAATTTAAAAACCTTTTTTTTACGTAATTTTTCGTTAAAAATTTAGCTTTTCAAAATTTTAACAAATTTTATTTTGGTTATAATGAATCGAATTTTTCAAAATAAATCCCAACTTTTATAATGCATTGTTAACTCTATATTTATAACAAGATAGAGTCGCTTCGCTTCAGGTTCTGAACCACAAAATTTTACAAATTGAAATCTTAAAGCTAAACGTTAACTTCGCTCACTGTTTTTAGTAGCAAATTTTGTCACTTTTTGTCAGGAAAGTTATTCAGTTTATCTTAACAATAGATGCTAAAACTTTTTGAAAAATGTTACTTTTAAATAATTTCGTACTAAAATTGTTTTTATGGGTTAAGAGAGAAAAGAAAATTGAAATTAATCATGTAACTGTAGTATAATATCTTTTAGATTCTAATTTTCGTTATAGCTTTATTTTTATAAAGTTTCTGAGTTTTCTTGTTGGCAAATTTCCTTCTAAAATAAAAGTATTCATAAAAAATTAAGACTCAAAATTATATTTGATTTAAGTAATTTATTTTGTAAATCAAAAAAAAAATGTTCTAGTTGATTTGAAAAACTGATTATTCTAAATTACTTGTACGATTTTAATTAAACATTCGTCTTCAAGACTCGATAATATAAATTCAAATTGTTAGATCAGTTCAAAAAATTAAACTTTATTATTAACATGAATGTGAACCAACAAAAAAAAAAGAAAAATATTTTTATTTTCCAAACTTCGGATTCTTTTTGCTTTATTATATAATTTAGTTGTAATTCTCTTTTTTTTTTTAAAATTATTTTAAACCCAAAAAACTTTTCAAAAAAAAAAAAGAATGATAAACTCTTAAAATTATTCTTTTAAAAAAAATATATTTTATTCGGAGACTAAGAAAATAAAAAAAGAGAAATTTATTTGTCACTGGAGTCCATATTTGATTGCGAATTAACAGAATCACCTTTCATAACGTCTGGTAAATCAGGTGGTGTCGAAACTGGTGTTATTTCTAAAGCTTCGAATTCGTCTGATGATCCTACTCGAAAGGCTAGACCTATAGTCTCAGGTAGTTGAGCTCGAGCTGTCAAATGAGTATATCCATATTCGCTTAATTGTTTTGAATCGTCCATAGCTAACGGTTGATCTTTAGTTATTTTATATAGACGTTGATCTTCAGGTGCTTTTTTAAGAATTCCTTCGACCATTCTTTTTACTTCATAAATTGTAGTAGTTTCTTTGGCATCGGCAAAAATAGTGGTCTTATGACGACGAATCATTAAAAAAACATCCATTTTATAAATCAAAAAATTTTTTTTCTATATTCTAACAAAATAAAAAATATTTAAATATTTTGTGTTTTTGTTGTTGTTGCTTAGTATGTAAAATAAATACCTAGCCTTAAGTAGGACACATATTAAGAAAAGGTACGACAAAAAAGATTAGGATTAAGTATTAAAAGTAAATACATATATAAGATCTTTCTATTATATTTATATAGGTCCCTTAAACTAACAAAATGATTTAAATTATTTTTATAATTTGGTAAGAGGATATCCTCTTAGTATTTTGAAGTGAATTTTCTATTTGCTTTTTTTTTTGTTCTATTCTCTTCTTCTCAAGTTTATTAATTAGATGAAATTTAAAATTTTTATTTTTTGAAAAAAAAGTGTTTTATTAAGATTTTTATTATTTTGATTTTTCTATAGTGATTTGCTTATTTTTTTTGCTTGGTGAATTGCTTAAGTTAATTTTTCTCTCTTTTTCTCAATCTTATAACGAGTATAAAAAAAATTATTTATAATTTTTTATTCAGGATTTGATGATTATTTTAAAACAAAAAAAAAATAAATGATTTTCGGATGGTGGTTATGCTGAAAAAGCAGTGTATCATATTCTATTGCTTTTGAAAATTATTTGATTATTTGGTTTTATTTTTTCGTATGTTTTCAATCTTCAACGGGGTGCAATTAATATTATTTGAATTTTTTTTTTCATTCACTCTTGTATTAATTTTCTTTTTTGGTATTAATAAATTAACAAATGTTTGTATCTAGGAGGATTTTTTGTTCAAAAATAAAAAAAATTTCCAATCATTAAATTTCCTTTAAATTAATTTAAATCTCTATAGGATACAATCTAATTGATTTGATTATTTTTGATTTAAATCATTGATCTAAATAAAAAAAACAATTACCCATGTTTGATTATAACTCTGGAAAACGATTGAGAATTTTGATTAAAATTATATCAAAAAAGTTTCTTTAGTTGCTTTTTTAATTATTATAAGTCTAACTTCCTCTTGAAGGCGAGATTTTTACATTTATTAATAAAATATTAATTTTTTGAAAAATTAAATCTGCCTATTTTGATATTTTTGATCCTCGATTCACGTTTAATGACTCTGATTTTACATTTGTTAGATTTGGTAACAAGTTGGTCTGTCAAAAAATCGAAAATAATCTTTATATTGAAAATTTACAAAATTTTTTAAAATAAAAAAATCGGATCCTTGAATAAAGCGCACCCCTTGAAATAAGCGTATTATAAATATGCTTTTCTTTTGATAAATTTGTTTTTGTAGTTAGTAGTTCGAAACATTATGTTTATGTGCTTAAAATGAAGCTCTCGACTTGGATTTTCGATTTTTGGTGCAGAACTTATTAGTTTAATCTTTAGAATTTTTTTTAAACTTAAATTTAACAATTTATTTTTAGGTTTCGTATTTTCCAGGCGGTAAAAGCTTTGCTAGAATGACTAATTCGATTTTTGTGGTTATACTTTAAACGCATCATGACACAGCAAGTTTATAACCAACCCGAATAGCGGTAGTATGATAAGAAAACTTTGCCTTTTTTCATTATAGCATAAGACAAGATTGAAGTAGACATTTAGTCAAAATGTTCATGCCATACTACACTAACTTAATTTCTAATTCTAAAGATTTAGAATAGGGCGCTGCGATCGAAAGTCAAACAAAAAATTTTATTCTTAAACTTCGACAAGTTTATTTCTAATTTTTCTAAAATTCTGACAGATGAGGATAAAATTTTTATCGAAAAAAAACTTTTCTCTTTTATCCCTTTACTTCTTTTTTCTCAGAATATGTGAGCCAAATTATCAATAAACCCGTAAAAAAGAATTGTTCTTATAATAAGCGAATAAAAACTTAACTAATCTAACTTACAAATTTTACGAGAAATATTTACCGATCAAAGATTATCTAGTTTAGTTTATCAAAATTAATTTATTAAATATTCAATGGGACTTATGCTTTTCGAAATTCTATAGTCAAAAAAATAAATAATTTTCATTTAAATCATTTGAGATCTCTAGATTTTTTTCAAGCGTATGTAAGTCTATAACTTAATTATCCTATCAGAAATTGTAAGTAAATTTATTTTTCACTCGTAATTTTAAACGATTCTCGGGAAAAAAATTCAAAATTAAAAAAAATATTGTGTAATATGACACAAATAAAAAATTTATTTATAGCCAAAATTTAAGATATTTTTGATAAAAAATTGATGTCGCTAAATATGCCTAAAATATAAATTCAAATAGGGCTGATAATAAAATAATTCAAAATTCCTATTTATTAACATAATTTGAAATTCGAATATTTCCAATAAATTCTAAACAGGAAGAAATTTTTTTCAAAATTTTTTTTCTCTCAAAAAAAAATCATGAAATTTTTACTATTTCTATCTTATGTACTAATCGTACTTGAACCTATTAAAGCAGACATTGAATACACAAATACTGAAAATTTACAAAAAGAAGAGTTATCAGAAAAACCAGTATTAGATTTAGGTATCTAATTATATAAAATAGTTAAGCATTCAAATTCAAAAATTTTAAGTTTTTTTTAGAAAATAAGCTTTGTAATTCAAAAACGGAAGATTTATGGAAAATTTTTGAGACTAAAATCGACACAAATAATGATTCAGTTATTTCTGTCAATGAGTTGGAAAACTATCTCTGGAAAAAAATAAAGTAAAGTTCTGTTCTAACTTATAATAAAAAATATATGGTCGAGGTATGGACGTTCAAAATCTTTTTCGCTGAAATTATTTTCATCTTTTGAATCTTTTAGAAATTTAATTACAACAACTTTTTTTGATGGGATTAACGTGTCTTATAAGGCATCATTTACAGTTTATTAAATTTAAAGCGTTTTAAAAGTCAACGAAGGTAATAAACAAAGGAATGTCTTGAATAATAGCTCAATTATTCGTCATCCAGTATTTATTTACTGTATACAACTTCCACCTGATAGAAAACCTGCTTGAAAGATTTGTGATTTGGTTTCTTAATTTGCTTTATTTTGTTGTCACTTTCGCTGCTATTGAGCTAATTTTTCAATATTAAGTCATTAGCTGAAGAACTCCTTTTACGCAAGAGTTACCCTAAGACTTGTGGTCGACAGGACTCTGTCGACAACCGTTTACCGTACAACATATCATTCGCAGTTTCCTTAAAAGTAATTTCTAATAATTGTCTGGAAAAAAACAATAAAAAAAAATACTTTAATCAAAATTAAAAACTTTTTATAATTTAATCAATTTTTTTTCAAATCGATTTATACTCAACAAATTAATTTTTTAATTTTGAAAAAAAATGAACTGACAGCAGATAAAAAATTCTTTCTAAAAGGGATCTGCATTACGAAGAAATGATGATGCAAGTCAAACGAATAGACCCACAATCGACAAACAAGATAAAATTTGAATCTTATCTAAAAGATATATTCGATTATCTTGATGATGTTAAGATACTTGAGAATGAGAATTTGAGTGACGAGTATAAAGAAATGAAACAATTATATAAAATAGAAAAAGAAATGTGGATTCATTTGGCAAATAGTACAGATCAAACATTAGATTATGAGACATTTTATAAAATAATCTTTCCTGAAGAATTTCCCGAAATTGAAAGTTTTAATGAGGTTGTAACTTTTAAAGCCTATGATTCAGATAACGATAGCTATTTGTCAGTTCAAGAATTTTTGGATTATAGTAAAGATGTCGATGAAAGTATAGTAAACATTGTTAAAAATAAGTTTACAAATCAAATAGACTTAAATTCAGACAATAAATTAGATTTAGACGAGTTTAAAATATGGAATAAACAAGTTATTTCTAGTTTGGGACAAATAATTAATGATGAAAAGAATTATTTAATAAATTGTTGCGATGAAGATAAAAGTGGTAGTTGGATTAGAAGTGAAATAGAAAATAATTGTGAATCTTTTATGAATAGTTTAATAACTAATTATAGCATGGATCTAAAAGAAAATTTCAAAACCAAAAAAAGTAATACCAAAGTTGAATTGTGAGGTTGAATTATTCATTTTTAATAATCTAAGTCATTTTATTTTTTTTAATTTCACAATATTTTTTAAATAAAATCATCTCATCAAAATTTTTATTTTTCTAAAATAATCTAGTCTATTCCGACAGACCGTGATAGGTATTATTCTTTCAGGAAGTTCTTCATTACTTGTGTACAGGTCTCAGATACTTTAAGATGACTGCAAGGTCTTATATTTTTTTCGTTTAGTCAATCTATTGATTAGCAGATAAATGTCTTTATCATTCTTCTGGAATTCAGCTGACAGCCAGCGAGGACTGTCACCAACACTCATTACAGATTATGGTATACATAAACCCCAATAACGTATGTTTTTATCATGTATTCTCGAACATATTCATCAAGAATACTTGGAAAATAAATTAAGAATAAATACCCGTACTCGAAAAAAAAAAAATCTCTTACGGTTCGGACCCTACCCGTACCTGAACTATACAAAAAAAAATTTTTTTTTCAAATGGTACGGTCCAGTTACTAGTCAATTACGAGTAAGTTTTTTAGGCTAAAACCAAAACTCTCCTGGATTCCTCTCGTCTAGAAAAATGGATTAAAAATATAATTTTAACTTAACTTCTCATTATTTTTTTCAGATTTCGAAAAATTATTTTAAAAAAATTTTTTTAAAAAGTGCTTTTTTTAGCTTTTTGGCTTTTGTTAATTTCTGCGAATACCGACGAACTCGCAGGGATTCTTGGGAATCCTTGCGAGTCCATTTTTATTTGCAATTCACCGTCGCCTTTCATGACCTTTCATAAAATGTCATTAAAAAGAAAAATATAAGATTTATAAAGAAGAAGGATTTTTACGAATAGACTATTTCTATTTACCAAAATCATGAAATCACCTGTTGAATAGCCAGAGCTTTATTCTTAAGCTCCTATATTTATTAAATCTAGTTAAGTGCCAGTAGGCCATTACTTTTAGTTTTTTTTGGCGTTCTATTTTGTATTCTTCTTGCATTTTTTTTGTATGTATTCATCGTTACCGGTGTATTCCTGATGTATCATAGAATACATGGACGTATTTTTAAAATACTATTCTAGAATACTAAAAATACAAATAAAAATGGATTAAAGAATACATGGGTATGTATTCTCGAATACACATAAGTATTTTTGCATAATATATGTATTCTTGATGTATTCCAGAATACATGATCAAAACATACGTTTGAGGGATTCATGTATACCAATATTATTTAATATACAGCATTTAAATAGCTTGTTTTTTTTATTGTCAGTAACCGTTTTTTTTTAGGTCCTGAGGAATTTTCTAACCAGTTATATTTGAATTTTTTCATAAAAAATTATGTGTTAAAAATTTTAGTTGAATAGATTTACGATTGATTCGTCAAGAAAACTTGTACAATTAAAGTCGAATAAATACTTCTTCAATAATCTTTGCCACAAATCAAAAAACAAACTTAGAATTTTAAGTTGATAATTTAGATTAAGAAATTTGTTAAGCAAAATATGATATAAAAAATATTAAACTTTATGATTAAATGACTATGAATAAATTATAAACTCATTTCGTTAAAAAATGCATTAAAAAATTTAAAAAATATTTAATTGAGCTGAAATAGAAATAGATCAAGGCAAAAATGTTTAATAAAAATGACCTCAGCTTAAGCAAAAATCTGAGCACTAAACCATTAAATTTAATTGATTGGATGAAAAAAAAGTCAGAAGATACAAAAGTTATGATTCAATGTTTATTATGCAATCAGGATTTTGATATTTTTTCAAATACAGATCTAAAAATTTATCTAGCTCATTTGCTCAAAACTCATAAATTAGTAATTTCAGACGTAGATCATATTGGTCATTTTCAAAAGTGAATTATTTTTATAAAATTGTGTAAAACCAAAATCATTTTTTGATTTTCAAAAAGATACAACAATTATTGGAAAGATCGCTTTAAAGAAGGCACTATTGAAGACTTTTGTTTTAAAATTAACACCAATTCTGGTCAAAATGACAAAGGTGAAATCGAATCTTTTTATTTATTAAGCGATGATCTACCTGAAGACAATGAGCTTAGAAAAAAACTTAATATTTTTAAATTAGTAAGTAATTATTTTTCATAAGAAAATATGATCAAGCAATTTTTAAATTAAAAAATTTTTTTAAATGAATATTTTTTCGAAAAGGAGAAAGCTTTGTCTCAACAAGAAATAGAAAGAAACGATCGAAATTATTTTCGAAAATGTTTGTTTTGTGCTGAAGAAATAGGAAACAATAGGTTTATTTTTATTGTAAAATAAGTTCAATTTTTATTAAATTTTTTGTGTTAGGGTGAATCTTCTCAATCACATGTCAACTAATCATAACTTTAATATAGGTCATGCAGACAATTTGGTTTATTTTGACGAGTTTTATCAAATGCTAAGTAACAGAATGGATATGTATGATTAATTTATAAAGATGTTTTCATTTGATAAAATTTTATAAATTAAGGTTTAAATGTTTGTTTTGTGAAAAAATATTCTACAACAAGCAAATACTAAAAGAGCATATGAGGAAAAAACAGCATAAATGTATTAATCCAAATAACAAAGAGTTTGACAAATTTTACATCATAAATTACCTAGTAAGTGCTCTTTAAAATTTTAAAAAATCGAAATATGTTGGTCAAATTTTTTTTAATGTTTTCATAAAAATGTCTACGTTTAAAAATTTTCAGCAACTTTTAGCAAAAAATTTATTTTTTGTCAAGCGGCGATCGATACTTTTTTTTTGCGACATTTCGTTTAGAGAGCGATTTTCAAAATCGATTTTTATAAAGAGATATGTCGCTTTAAAAGAAAAACTTATGAAATTTATCTCTAACTTATGCATTTGATTTTTTTATGAAGAAAAATAAACAATTTTTGATTAAATTTAGTGAATAATTTTTTACCTAAAGCGACATGTCGTTCTACATGGAGATCTGCTTATAACATAATATAACATTAATATGTGTCATTTACATTAAAAAGAAAGGAATTCATAATTCAATTTATTTTCCGAAAAAGTATTATTCAAAGTTCTAATTTGTTTTAACTAATAAAGAATTAATTTGTTTACTGGGAAAAATTATCATTATAACAAAATTTAAATTCATTTTAAAAGGAATATAGTAAATACTGGCAAGAAATAAAACAAGAACGAGACTTAGACGATTATAAGAGAAATAGCCCTGAGTATGTGAACCAAATTTTTTTATTTTTTTTTAATTTTTAAAAAATATTGATTTTATTTTATATAAAGACCAAATCCTTCTATAGAAGATTGGAATGATCCAGTACAGACATATTATTGTCTTTTTTGTGATGAGCAATTTGAAGATGAGGATGGCATAATGGGACATATGAATCTCAAACATAACTTTGATCTTAAATCAATTGACTTTCTTTCATTTTATAATCAAGTTAAACTTATAAATTACATTAGAAGACAAGTAAACTTAACATAAATAAAAATAATTATTTTATATTAAAAATAAACCAAGTGATTATTTGAAGGCATTTTTGAACAAATGTTTTATTTGTCAAAAGAATTTCGATTCAAAAGAGATTTTATTGAATCATTTAGAAGAAGATGATCACATTAAGGAGTTTCCCGACATGGATCTATGGGATCAACCAGAATATTATTTTTCAACTTTTGAAGACGACAATTTATTATGTTTACTAAATGATAATGGTTATAATAAAGATGAATCTAAAATACAAGTTATACCTGAAGAATTGAATATTGAAATTAAAAAAGAACTATTAGATAGCTTAAAAGAACTTGAAATTTAGTTTTTAAAATAAATTAAATAAAATTAAGTTTTTTAAAGTTTCATATTCACATTTAATTTCAAACACTTTTAAATTATAGCGAAAATATTGAAATAAGTCAGAAAAGAGCTAGATTTTGCGTCTCACAAACTCGATCAATATATTTTTTTAAAGTTTCGAAAGACATTTACTTTCTCTGCTTCCTAAATTCAACTTTTTTTAAATTAAAATTCAAAAAATAAATCAGGTCATTCTGATACATGAGGGTTTTTACAGGAAATAATTTTTAATTTAATCTAAGGTATATTATTGAACAATTTAATAATAGGAGCTTCCGGGCCCGCAATTGCGGGCTTTTCTAAAAAAAAAGATATTTTAAAATTAACTAGTTCATCATTCTAAAAAAGTGAATAATCTTTGATTCTTTAATTAATGAATTGGAGTTACCGAATTTGATTAGATTTGTCATAATTTAAAATAATTTATATTTATTTAAGTTATCAAATTGTTTGAAAAATACCGTAGTTGTATTCGCTAAATTTCTTATAAAATCCTATAAAATCCAAAGAGGTTTTAGAGAAACATGACCAAATAAAAATTTAATTTTTAGCTTTGTACAGTAAATTGCATTTAAGTCATTTTGAAAAATTCAAATTTCTTTAACAAATTGTTGTTAAAATTTTAAATTGAAAGTGATAAACTGGTTCTCTTAACTGCTACATTCAAAAATATAATTCTGCAAAAGCTTCGAAAAATGCAACTTTTTCACGCCATTGAAAAAGGTTCTTTTTGCAGTCTGCAACATTAAACTTTGAAATTCACAGATTTTGTTTATCACTTTACATTCAAAAGTTTGAATGAATTAATTATGAATTGAAATTTACTGAACAGAGCCTAAATTCTTTGCGTGAAATTTTCATAAGACACTGCTTATTTAGCTCAATTAATTTCAAATGAATTTTTTCCTATTATCGTTGTTCTGTATTATATGGAGGCTGCTGTAATACATGATTTTCAAATAAAGTTTAAAATTGATTGGAAAATTTGCTACATTACGAAAACTATTCTTTTAAGCGCATAAAGGACTTTTTTTTCAAGAATTCGATGAATGGAAGAGATATCAGGAGCAAGTATTAGCAGAGAAAAAACTGTTATAGTTAATGTTAATAATTCAGACCCGATTGACGACTTTAAAGTCTTGGGAGTATTATTTAATAAAAAAGGAATTGCCTCAAAAAGTTTAGAGAATGTTAAAGGCAAAATTAAACCCTTATTCTAAGCAACAACGACTCGCTAGCCTGATATTTTACGGCTGCACTCTTTCCTTAAAGTTTTAAATTAGATTTTTTTTGTTTTTAATGTAAAAAAGTCTTGTTAAATTTTGTTACAAAACTTAAGGTCTGTTTCTAATTTTATATTTTTTCTCGATTCTGTCTATTTTACTTAAAATGTGGAGTTCTCAGGGAAAATGACAAAGCATAAATTTTATACTTCAGATTTTGATCCAAAATTTAACAGGTTGACTAACGAAGATACTATTGACTGTGTTTTTTTCTTCTTTTAGAAAATATTTTGGTAACATTATTTTTATTAAAACCGTTTCTGTTCAGGTATTGTATGAAAGAAAATTATGTGAACACAAATATCACATATTAGAAAAAAGATATCTATTGTCACATTTTTTCATAGAAGGTAAATTCAAGTTTTTATGTTTAGGGGATATTGTAGATTTAAAAAAAAATTCTAAACTTTATTGATCTGTAATATTTTGATGCCTGTCAGAGAATAAAGATAATAATAGTTTCTATTACTAAAGAAAAGTAAATTAAGTTTCAAAGAATTCGATTTTTAAATAGTATTTTCTTATTCATATTTTCCTACAATAGATATAATTTTTTCAGTTTTTTTTTCTTGTTGATCACAAAAGATCCTTCTAGGCATAGGAATAAATTTTACAATTAAAATAAAGTTTTATTATAGTTTTCGAAAGACACAGTTTTTAGAGGGTGAAATTCTAATAGATTTTTTTAAATTTTAACTTCTAACTGAAAAAGGAATTGCAGCCTTTTCTAATTCTATCACCATAAATAAACATGGTACAGTTCATAGATGTTTTTTTTTTCAAAATAATCTCTAACAAATTTAAAAGTAGATTTTCTAAGTTTACCCGATAAGGACAGATCTTGGTATTATTTACATAACTATCAATTTTAAAGTAATATCTTCTCTAAAAAAAATAACCAATTTAGTCGTTTTTAATTTTAAAAGTTACAATTAAGTGCTTTAACTTAAAGTATTGAGAAGAGTTGAAAAAGTTTCTCAAAAGATTAAAAATATTGATTTCTTATCGATTATCTTCTTTCTTAGAAAAGGAAAAGCTTTATTAAAAATACATTTGTTTATATTGATTGTATTCTTCTGACGAAAGGAAAAATCGACCAAGAGTGGGCGAGAGGTTGAGGGAGAGTCTAGAAACAAAATGCGCACTAGTTAGTTTTAATTCGAATTGATAGTTTTTTTGAGACAATCTTATAGAGTATTACCTTTCTCCGAATCGAAAAATTAATTTTAAGTGCATGCATCACCTGCCGTCTCTCCCATTTTGACCGAACCCTTTTGATTAGCCCGTGCATTTATCTGGTCTCTTAGGTTTTAAGCACCGCTTTTAAAGTCAAAAATTCGATTAACAAAATATCGATTATTGTATCGATATTTTGTTAATATTCAAACTTGACCAAGGTCATTTGATTTTATAAAGATCCTAGTAATCTCAACAAATATCTAATTCAATATTCATGAGAAAAATGCGTCCGACACAATTTCGCGTTTAAAAACCATAAGAGGTTTTGTAAAAACCCCTAAAAAACTCCTACTGACAGTACTGCAATTTTATGTCATGCAGCAGTTATAATAAAAAAGAAGCCTGAGCATTACCGTACCATTACCATACCATTAACCATTACCATAACCGTTACCGTTATGGTAATGGGTAATGATGAAATTTTGGCGGTTTAATAAAAGATGAGTTGAATATAATGGAATATATGAAAATAGTTTCCATTTTTAATAACGAAATATTTTACTTTTAAATAATTAAAATAATATTCATTCAATATATTATTTTAATAGGCTTTTTAATAGATTACTAAGGATAGAGTAAAGAAATTTAAATGAATTTCACAAACTTTTTTTAAACCGCCAAAATTTTACAACAGTAAATCATAATTGTAATCAGTTCTGGACAAAGACCGTTTTTTTTAACCGTATTGGTTCATGCTTTATAAAATTTAGTATTTAAACAGAGACTTTTTGGTAATAAATTCAAATTCGTTCTTAGAAGACTTAGTAATTCTTAGATGCTCAACTTCTAAGAACATCTAAGAACGAATTATTTTTCCGTTCTTAGAAAACATCTAAGAACTAAGATTTCTAAGATCTAAGAATTTTCTTCACAAGTTCTAATTTTATTTTTTTTTAAATTTTTTTGCAATTTTTTTTCAAACGATTTTTGAATTATTTTTTTTTTATAGAGTTTATTTCATTACAATACGTTGGTATTATAATAGGCTGGTATGCTACACAACGGTACGCTTGGATGTGTTGCTACATTCTGCGGAAAATGAGCAGAAACTCGTGAAAAAATGTCTAATGAAAAGTGAGAATATGTAAAAATAGGTTGCAATATTCCTTAAAGACCAATACTCAAAGTATATCAAATTTTTCTGTTACCATTAAAACTGTTAACATTAAACTTTTATTTAACTGTTAATTTAATTTCAAAATTAAGCTTAAAAACAAATTTAACCAATCTTTAAACTCCGTTACAAAGATGTTTTTTTTTAAAATGCCAATAACTACTGTAGAAGTAATTTTGGTAGAATGCAGAAATATTCTCTTCATGTTTTTTTATTAACAAACTAAATGGGATGAGGTATAAAAAATACAATATAACGTAATTACTCGCTAATAATGACATGTCATTATAGACGAAAATGGGCCAAAAAGTGGCCTTTTTTGAAATTTAGAGAACGCCATAATGACATGTCATTATAGTCGAATCAGCATACTAAATCAATGTTAAATTAGATTCTCAAAACTTCAGATTTTTTTAATTGCATAAAATTCGCATAAGTTAAGTTTTTTTATCAAATATTTTCATAAATGAGAACTGACTCGACCCGCGCGAACTGACTAACCGGATCGATTTTTCGTAGAAAGTCCAACCCATTGCTATACTTCCTTAACATTCTTTAATAATCGAGCCTTAGAAAAGGATGTTTTAGTAAAGGTTCTGACCATTTCGTTAAAAATATATTTGTAAAAAAAATACAAAAATATTACGATTAACTTCAATTGATCAATTAAAGAAAAAAAATTCAAGCCACGCATAACATATTTTGACCCATTTATGCGAATTTTATGCAATTAAAAAAATCTGAAGTTTTGAGAATCTAATTTAACATTGATTTAGTATGAAAAAAAAATTCTAAACTTTATTGATCTGTAATATTTTGATGCCTGTCAGAGAATAAAGATAATAATAGTTTCTATTACTAAAGAAAAGTAAATTAAGTTTCAAAGAATTCGATTTTTAAATAGTATTTTCTTATTCATATTTTCCTACAATAGATATAATTTTTTCAGTTTTTTTTTCTTGTTGATCACAAAAGATCCTTCTAGGCATAGGAATAAATTTTACAATTAAAATAAAGTTTTATTATAGTTTTCGAAAGACACAGTTTTTAGAGGGTGAAATTCTAATAGATTTTTTTAAATTTTAACTTCTAACTGAAAAAGGAATTGCAGCCTTTTCTAATTCTATCACCATAAATTAACATGGTACAGTTCATAGATGTTTTTTTTTTTTCAAAATAATCTCTTACAAATTTAATCAATTTTAAAGTAATATCTTCTCTAAAAAAAATAACCAAAACATTTAAAGGACCAGTCAATATTTTGTTACAATTAAGTGCTTTAACTTAAAGTATTGAGAAGAGTTGAAAAAGTTTCTCAAAAGATTAAAAATATTGATTTAACATTGATTTAGTATGCTGATTCGACTATAATGACATGTCATTATGGCGTTCTCTAAATTTCAAAAAAGGCCACTTTTTGGCCCATTTTCGTTTATAATGACATGTCGTCTTTTTTTTTTGTATTTTATCAACAAAGTAAGTGGTACGTTGCTTCGTAGTCGTATTTTACCTAAATTAAAAATTCATTTTAAAAAAATGAATTTTTTATTAACAAAAAGTTTTAAGAGCCTTGAAAGTAAATTGGTTTGGAGTTAAAATAAATTCATGTCAACTTCGCTTTATTATTTTTATTTTATTTTCAAGATAAGTTTTTATCTAAATTTTAAAACAAAAAAGAATCTTTGCCTTATTAAAAATTGATTATAAAAGTAAAAAAAAGACTTATCAAAATTTACTTTAAAAATTAAAAAAATAAAAAAAACATGATAAAATAGCAAAAAGGAAAATCTTGTTATTTTCTTTTTGCCACAAAGAAAAAGCCGAATTGACCTTTGAATTATAAACAAAAACTCTAAAATCATTTTTCTCTTTGAGACCACGAACACTAAAATATAAGGTTTCATTTTGTCCACTCTCGGGTCTTTTAATTTGATAAAATTTTCTCTTTTTGATATCTGTCAAAGTCACATCTGAACTTCTTCTTAATCGGTTACTAACTTTTTCTATAAAATTTGTATCTGGTTCTGGTTTAACTCCACTTGTATCTAGAAAATCATCTTTACTCTTTGGGTTTTCATCGGTAAACGAAGAAAACAATTCTGTATCACCATCATAAAGTGATAACTCAATTGTAAATTCATCTAGTGTCTGATTTGTTCCATTAATAGCGTCCTTAATTGAATATCTAAAATATTTGTAAGAATTTTTCTCGACTTGTGATCGTATGTCTGTTTCAGTTGGAATAGGAGCTGGTTGTTGACAACTAGTTCGTGATACTCCAGCTAAAATTAATTGAATTTTGTCGAAGTCATTTACAAAATATTGATCTGCTGGTGTTGAGGCTATACCTATTAGCTCAGGCCAGTTGATTCCGTTTCCAACTCCGACAGAAATCACACTGAATTTTCTATCTTTAATTTTCTGAGCTTCCAATAGAGTCCTTTGTGTATTCTGGCTAATGCCGTCTGTGATTACAACGACAACTTTAGGAATACCATACTCGACTGATCTCATTCCATTCTTTTCTTGTAAAATAACATCATTAGCCCTTTTCAATGCATCATAAGTATATGTACCACCGCCGTTGTAATTTATACTGTTTACTTTTTGTTTAAGAGATTCTAAAGTTTGTGTGCTATTAAAATCAGCAATAACAAAAACATTCGTATTGTAATTGATAATAGAAACACGGGTATCATCTTCTCCAATAGTTAATTTATCTAAAAAGGTATTAACAAATTCTTGCTCTTTTTTAAAATTAGGAGGAGTTATTGAACCCGATGAATCCATTAAAATGACAATATCAAGTGAGCTAGTGCATTTTTCAACACAGCATTTTAGGACTGACGAACCACGACACTTACTATTTGAATAAAAACCGTATGGACAACTTCTTGTCTCATATTCACCTTCACATCCACAATATGGTTTATTTACTCCAACTAAGCATATAGGTACTGCATAACCAGTTTTTTCTCCTATTTCACACATAACACCAAGACCTCTTTTTAAGGTACCATAGCCATTTTCTCTTATTATAGCCTCGTATATATCAGCTCTTTCTCGTAATTTTTGAAGATTATTAGTTAAGGAGTATGTGAGTAAAGTGAAGTTATGATATGTTCCATCAGCTAATAAGCCTAAATCGCCTTTTTTGGCAGCGTCGTTTGTAGTTATAACATAGGCATTTTTACTCCAGAACCATGCGGCTATGCGAAAGGCAACTGATGGAAATGCTACTCTCTCTGGATTAGTTATAATATTTACTCCAAGATCTTTATTAAAAAATATTAGATTAATAAATTTCAAAAAGAATGATAGTGAATTTACAAGTTCAAAAGAAAATTCGTAAAGGCTAAATAAAAAGACTTTCTTCTAAAATCAGAGCAAGAAATCTTTAGTAAGTTGACTAATTTTATTATTGAATAGTTCACGTGAATTTTCCGGAATTCTCGAAAAGATTTTCTCAAAATAAAATAAAATTAGAAAAAATAAAGAGTAACTTTAATTTTGAAATATTTTCAAATTGTAGAATTCAATTCTAAAAAAAAAATTTTCAAAAGATATCTATCAGTGTTAAATCTCGGATTTTGGAAATGGATTTTAAGAAAAAATTTTTTTCATATTACTTGGAATTTGTGAATTAGCTAATTGATAATTGCTTCTTCCTCTTAATAAAATAGCACCTCGACCTTGAAAGTTCGAACCATCACCTGTTTGATTATTACCAAAATCGGCGTTTGTATCCGAATCAATAACACCAGATTCAAGATTTCGAAAATAATTACTTTCACCAACTAATTGAGCAAAATAAGCCGCAGCTTTATAAATATTTCCACCGACACCAGCTGAAGTCATGGATTCGACAAAAAATCCATACAATGCATTATTTCTGGCCGTATTATTAACATACTTTAGAAATAAAGATTTTTTTATAAAGGAATTTTCAGCTACTGTCTTAGCAATATCAGGCACACAACAAATTAAATTGTTTGCACAATTGCCTTTCATAGCAGCACCTGTACATTCATCGACTAATTTACATTCTCCATCAAGTGGACTACCATAAGTAGTTTTGCATTTTGGCCTTGGTGAAGTTGTTTGAGTTTTAGAAGACTCAATTAAAAAAATAAATATTAAGCAAATATAAAAAAGATTCATTTTTTTCCACAAAGTACTTAAAATGTCTTTCTCTTATTTTAAGAAAAGATATATTTAAAGACTTTTCGAATCTTATCAAATTTTTTTTTTGCATTCTTATTCATTTTCGAAAACAAATTCTAAGTGCAATAAAACCATTTATGATTGAAGATTTTGATTTAGTGAAAATGTTTCAAAGTTAATTTTAATCTTATCTTCTTTTAGGGTCTCTTGGTTACAAGAAAACACCTCGTGGTTTTATTCCAATTAGTAAATTTATATATGAAGCAATATTTGTAAACTTTTTTAAAATCATTTTTTATTAAGCAATCTTAAGAAGTAGTTTGAACTCCCTCATTATAATGTAGATCTTACTAATTTTGGGTTTTTTTTTTCGAGGTTTATTTTATGCTTAGAAAATCTTTTGATAAGTTTTTTTTTACTTTTTTAACTTTAGAAATAACCTTTATCTTTTGTTTAATTTTGGAATGCTTACAAATTAATTAAGAAATTATTTTCTTTTAATTTTTTGAAATTTATTTCGAGATTCTTTAATTTCTTATTTGTCAATTTTAAGTTCTGCTCAAAATTTTTTAAATATGCTATTCCTAGCATACTGGATCCTTTAAGAAACAACCTATATTTTTATTCTACAGACATGACCAATAATTTTTCAATACAGTTAGAAAATAGTTTATAAATCTTAATTTAATTAAATAAAACAATTAAACTTATTGCCTGATATGGTTCGGGTTACTTTTGTCACGTCACGAATCGTGATACCCTGATAAATTTATTTTTATGATTTTACAAAAAAGTAATGAAACGTTATTATGTGATAAATTATACTTTTATTTGATAAATTAATTTCACAAAAATTTTTTATACTAATAGTAATAAATAAAAATAAAGAAAAATTAAATTTTCCTCCTAATCATTGTATTTTGAACTCATATAATCACTTAAAGTTGAGGAAAAGTTTTCCAAAATTGGTGAACTTTTAGTCTTTTTTTAGATAATCGAGCAAAATCCAAAATCTCCATAGTGTTCAGGAAATTTTCCTTTCGCTTGAAATGAGCCTCTACTTCACATCTTATTTTTCAGCTGACTTTGAATTTGATTGAATTTGTTTCATTTGGTCGAGTACACTTCGTTATTTTACAAAGCCAATTTATTTTCGATTTCGTTTATAAAGATATTCTTTATAAGATCATGAGCAACATGATTGACATTTTTAATATCTAATCTGGCTTTGTTTATCCAATTGGTTGGCACTTATTTTTTCTTTTTTCCATGTAAATTTTTAACACTGACGTAAATAAATTAATATTGAAAAACATATATTATGCTTCTCGGGACCCAAATCACTCTTGACTTAAGAGATCGAAGTTTAATGTAATAAAAATGGTGTATTTATTTATATAGTAGCTATACATCGGACGGCTATTTTTTCGTCTTTCACCTTTCAAAAGCGATTGTTTTCCCTTGCGACAGGATGAAAGCGAAGGCGAAAGTCGATAAAAATATCCTTTAGACTTAGTCGAAATTCTTTGAATAAAAGCTTTATGGTATTCTTTTAAATTTATTATTTTAAATATTTTTTTAATATCATAGAAGTTTTTCCCGCTAAATCAAAATTGCGTTGTGGTAGGGGTTGACTGTAAAAGATCATTCAAATAAGATTGAGAATATTATTTCAGCAAACTTAAAAATATGATACACACTCTTCAAAGTGTGGTACCCACATTTACTAAATCCTTTTAACACACTTGCAGTACATCACTCTAGAAAGCTAAAAAAAGGCAACAAAAAGTAATTTTTGGTTATAAAATTTATGTTGAACTGCTTGATACACTCTCAAGTGTAAATTAAGGCCAAAAATTTAGAAATAATTTTAAATATTGCTCAAACTACTTTTTTCATATTATTTGATTTTAAAACTAGAAGGCCCGATTTTATTATACCTTTAAGGACCAAATAGGTTTTTCGACCTTTCAATCTTTAATACAGTTTCACTACTAAATTTTTTCTTGAAATAAATGATTTTCAGCTATTTAGGTTAATATTAAAACTTACAAGCTATTTTTGGTAATTTCCCCTCAAAACTTACATCATTAAAATGATTTAAGAAATAAATATTGTTATATATAGGAAAATAATTGGTCATCGATTTCAATGATCATGAGGATTTAGAGGAAAAATTACGCTTCTAAATAACTTTAGAATTCTAAACTATAGTTAGAATGGAAGTTTTAAATATGATTTGATTTAAAGCTTGTAATTTTTTATATCGAAATGCCTAAAATAAAACACCGAGTCCAAAAAATCCATTTATTCCTTTAAGTCCTACAGTACACCGCAGAAATAAGTTAACGAGCTGTTCGAACATGTTTCAACACGTGTTCGAACATTTTCAAACACGTGTTCGAACATGTTTCAACACGTGTTCGAACATTTTCCAACACTGTTTTCGATCATGTTCGAAC
>NTPY01000159.1:258466-279496 GCA_002922825.1 Brachionus calyciflorus | reverse complement strand
AGTAAAGAAAATAACATATAAAAGGATTCAATTTTTTATAAAAAAAAAAATTGAATAAAAAAGAAAACAAAAAAGCATCTAACTATTCCATTCTGAATCACTCTCGTCATCACTACCATCATCACTACTGTCATCTTAAAATAAAAATTAATATTTAAAAAATATTTATAGGTAAAAAATTTTAATGGAATAAAAAAGTTTATTAAAAATTATGATGTGTAATTATTTACAAGGTAAAATAAGGAAGTTTAAGTTATCTGTATTAAAGCAATCTTTTAATTAAAACTCACTTAAAAATTGTGCTCGTTTTATTAGTTCGTTTTTCAATTGATCCAAAATATTTGGATTATTGTTATCAACAGGTGCTGGATCTGAAATACGATTCTTATGACTTTGTTCATTGGATGTTGAATTCTTATTTTGAAAACCTTGAAAGCCTTTAATTGCACTTAATAATTCTGATCTTGGATCTGCTGCATTTTGTTGTAGCTGTTGTAAACTGTTTGTTGATTTTTTCTCAATTACAACAGATGAAGAATTTAAATCACCGAGTGAAGGTAGTGGTGGAGGTGGTGGTGGTGGCGCAGCGGCTAAATTAAGGCCTGTATCGGGTGGGATACTTGGTAATGGTGGCGGAGGTGGTGGTGGGACGGTTGCGGTACTTTTCATTGGTGGTAGTGGAGGAGGAGGTGGCGGAGCTGGTGCCATTGAACTCGATTGAATAGTCGGCGGAAGCGATGATGGCAAAGGTGGTGGGGGAGGAGGCGGTGTTGCATTGATCGTATTATTCGTCCTATTTGGTTGACCTGGAGGCGGTCTAGGTGGTGGTGGTTGATTTTGAACTCTTGGTGGTTGGGGAGGTTGAGACGGATAAGCTGGTGGCTGAACTGTAGGAGCATGATTTTTCTGTTTTTTCAATTCTTGATCAAATAATTCCATGCCACCATGAGCTTGAATATAATTGTTAACAAATTGTGTAGTTTTTTTGTTAACTGGCAAATTAAGACTAGCTAATATCTCCTTCATTTGTTGCGAAGTACTATCTTCAGATGATGATGATTTAAATTCAAAATTGTTGCCTACATTTGAAAGACCGACATGAGTAACAACTCTAAAACCAGTCGGTCCACTTATTTGGGATTTGTCAATTTTTTTGTTTTTTTTATTTTTTAAAGTACCAAATTTGCTTTGGTCGGAATTTTGCTTATTTACTTGGGGATTTATTTGAGGATATGCATTTAGTGTTACTGGCTGTGCTGCCAAAACAAGTCTATTAACACCTCCTGGACTATTCTGATTTTGATGTATAACATTATTTTCTTGATTTCTATCTGTTGAATTCTTTTTTTTTATTGATTTTAAGCGAATTTTTTCAGTTACTGAATTTGCAAATTTATTTGCCTCAGCTTCATTGGCAAAATTAAGACCTGCATTACAATCCTTTAAGATTAAAACTAATTATAAAGACAATTTTAGTTTAATTTAAAAAAATAAAATATAAACTTACATCGGCTGCAAAATAATGAAAGTTTCTGCTTATGGTTATATAACTAAATGGTGTGTACATTTCTTGCTCCCATAATTGTCGAGGCTTAATAAATTTATTTTAAAAAATAATAATTTGAGTTACATTATTTTAAAGTAGGATTTTTAGTATTCAAAAAAGGTTTAGCCGAATGTAAAAAGTTTTAAGCTTTTATTAGATACAACATTTTTTTTAAGACTGAATTTAAAAATTGACAAATTTTTGTGCAAAATTTCAAATTAAATTTTTAAAGACCTTTGTCTCCTGTCCCTTATTAAATAACACAACTATCATCACCCTAATAATAATATAATCAAAATATGACCTTAGACGCAAACTTTTTGCTATTTCAAGAAAAAAAAACAAAAAGAAGATGAAGAAATTTATAATACCAAAGAAAAATACAGATTTAAATAATGTCAAAAAATTCAAGGCCATCATATAACGCAAAACCTTTAATCCCAAAAACTACTGATAAACTACCATCAATTATAACAACTAATACTAAATCAGTCTGATTCAAAAACCTTAATCAACTAAACACTGAAGTAGACATTGCTTGTTTAACAGAAACATGGATTCCAAATCAAAATAGCAGAGTAACTAAAAACTTAATAGACAAAAATTACCACATGCTTAATTTAACCAGAAAAAACGGTAATCGGTGTAACTCTAATATTAATGAGAAAAGAATACTTAGCCAAGTACATTTGAAAAAATTATTTTGACCTAAAAAATCTTCAAAACCTATTAAAATCTCCCTTATTTTTTACCCCCCCCCCACATTCTTTGCAAAAATTATAATTCTGTGGCCCAGATTCTAGACAATTAAGGGTCATAAATTAAGATACAGCAAAATCGGTTCAATTAATTTGAAAAAACGACGAAATTTTTTAAAGACTTGTAGAATCCAGATTTACCGGCACTTAATATATGAAATTTTCGATTCGAGATTTACTAGATTCTACTGGGGCTGTGAAAATTTTTCTTATTCACTCATTTTAATTCAGCATTTTAAGTACTATTTTTTTATGAAAGAATTTTTTCTAAAGTTTAAACTACTACAATTTGTTTCATTTTAGCTACATCCAACAAAACAGAAAAAAAAATTTTTTTTTCTTGTGACACTTTTTTTCCCGAACTGACTTAATGTTGAGTTAGTTTGATTTTACAAGTATCTTAATCTCATTAAAATGGGTTTATTAATGTTTATATTACCGTATTACCTTGTTTATAAGCGCTCCCCTAAACCCCCCTTTTTTGAGAAGAAGGAAAAGCAGAAAAAATTTAATTTTGTTATAACTAAACAGACCACACTAAAGTCTATCGGATAAGTCAAATGAAAAGACTAAATTCATTTTTCTTTAGTATGATTTCAAGCTTCAAAAGAGCGATTTTTAGTCGCTTATAAGCAAGGTTTTACGGTAAATAGATTTTTTTAAGCGATGTTCAAATCCATCACCAGGGACTTTTTTTCATATCAAATTAAAATGTACATTATCAATTTTCTAATGATAGAGAAATAAGGAAGCAAAAAAATTTTCATATTTTTGTGTAGCAAAGTTTTTTCATTTAGTAGCAATTTAGAAAAAAGTATAAAAACTAAAGCTAAGAGAAGAGTATAAAAATAAAAAGTCGTAACAAATTGAACTAATTGAAATGAGTGAATCGAAATGAACTTCACAGTCCCGATTCTAAGGTGCACAAATCATAAACCTTAATTAAGATTTTGCTGTTTTTGAGCCTTAATAACTCATGTCTACTCAGATAAAAATATTCCGAAAATATTTTGAATTATAGAGTTAACCATGCTTTATAAAAATTGGTTTTGATTTTGAACAATTTGTTTCATGATAACAAAAATAAAGGCTACTAAAGTTTCAAAAAAACTAAATTTTTTACAAAAATACTTCAAAATAAAATAGTTTTCTAAAAAACCCAAACCATCTTCGCTAGATATTATCATTATATATTTAAATTTTTATTCAAAAAATTTCCGGAATCGATTATCAATTGAGGAATAAAATTTTAAGATACTAATATTAATGACTTAGGGCACCTTGCTAAAATTGGAATAATTTTTAAATGAATAAAATTTTGATTTTTTATTACCTGTAGATTATAAAGACGAAAAAAATATGATTTCTTTGAAAAATCTTTGACAAAACATATTATGCCTGTATATGCTTTGCTCCAATTTTTATGATTCGGTTTCTCTGAGAACCATAATTGTACAGCAGACATAACAAGCGCCTTAAATAAAAAAAACAAAACTAATTTACTATGTTTACTTAAACAAATTCCAAGATCAAACATACGACTCCATTGCCTTTTTCGATTAAGTTAATTAAATTCGAATATTCGTAGTCATTTATCAAATAACTCCGATCATGTGAAGGCCTACTTGGTTTGTCTTGGCTCATTATATATTTTTTATATTAAATGAAAAAATTATTATTTTTTCTTTCTTTGACAAATAATTATCAGATTCGATGATTTAACAAAACTGTTGAATTAAACTAAATTTAACATTGAATTTTTGTTTTTGTCAAGTCTAATTTTATGAATATCTTAAAATTTAAAACATAAATTTACTTTAAAAATAAAAAAAAAAACATTTGTGTTTTGGTGAAAATTAAAGTATATAGCATAAAATATCATGAACCTATATAAATTTTGTATTTTTTTTTATAAAAAATTAAATTGAGTTTTTCTTTTTTTATATATAGTCTAAATATTTTTTTAATATTATTTTAATTTGAAACAAAAATATTAATATATAAATTAGTAAAATAAATCATAATTTTTCGTTTTCGAATTTTTTATTTGCATTTTTTTGTTATATTTCAACTTGAAAAGATGTCGTTAAGTATTAAGTCTTATGAATAATCAACTACACTTGAAAATTAAATGAAAAAATCCTTAGATTGAGAGCGTATTAACTTAAGGATTATTTAAAATACAAATCTCCTCGATTTTATTTGGAAAAAAATAAAATTCAACTATCTTCTAGTAAAAAAAGCCTTAAATTTTTATAAATCATTTAAGAATTTAAATGTTATTAAAAAATTTTATTAAAAAACCTTGATCTCCTCCCAGAAACCTATTCCTCTTAAAATTCTTACACAGAAATTTTCAAGATCTTAGGTCAAGATCAAAGATTTTATAGGATCTTAAAGGATTAACTAAGAAACAAGATTCTTAAGACTTTATTGAAATTTCTTTTTAAAAACGAAAAGATCTGAACTAAGTTTCTTACAGGTCCTAAAGATTTGAATTATCAGAACTTATTAGAATCTGATAGATCCTAATAATCTAATTTGCTAATTAATATTACTCAATATTATTTGATCAAAGTAACATCTTGTTCAAAGGACTTGAAAGACAATCAAGGTTATTTTGATTATGATTGTAAAGGGTTGTTCTCGTGGATTAACTAGGTTGTCCTAATCTCAATTGTAGCATCGAAATCAATTTTCGAATTCTGCATGACTTAGAATTTTATGTCGTAGCGGAGCATTTTTAAAAATTGGTAAAAGATCAAAATTTTATCTGATATTTCGATCTAATAATAAATTTTTTAGTCTTTGTTTTTAATTTTCATGGATCGTTGAAAAAAGCGCACATACGATTCCTATTTTAGGATAAACAACGCACCCGAGTGCGGTTTGCTTATTTTTTAATATTTTCAAATTAGCATAAAAGGATACTTAGCTTACTATAGTAATTTTTTTGGAATTGTTGTTTCAGCATACATCAAAATATTTCCACCGAGCATAGCCAAAATCAAAACATACAAATTATTTTAAATTTAAAAAAATTTTTATAAAAAATATTAATTATTATTAGGTAAAATTTTAATAATGAAAAATTTTCCTTTTAAAATAATAATTTTATCTTCGTCCGAAAGCTTTATGGAGTTTTATTTTGATCGCTAGTTTTTTTAATGGATTTTTTTTTATTAAGCAATCAAGACCACAAATTCCATATTTCAAAAAATAACTAAAAATTCAATCAATTCAAATTTTAAATTCCAAAAAAAGAGATTTTCATAAAAATCGGAAAATTTATGTTATTAAGATTTTTTTAATGTTCGTTAAAAAAGTCATGTATGCTAAGATGAGAATTTATGTATGCTGAAAATTTTTTGGTGTATGTTGGAATAGAAGTCCCTAATTTTTTTTTTATAATTTTATATTTATTAGAAAAGCGCACCCCCTTTATTCCACCTCATATCCACTTACTCTTTTTCAAATTCTCTATCTGAGTAAGAACTTATTTTTTCATGTCTTTTATTGAAAAATCATGTAAAAATTCATTATAAATTTGACTAATAAAGAGAATAAAATGGACTTATTAAAATAGATTTTATAAACTAGAATTTAGGTAAAAAAGAGTAAAAAATTTTCTGTCAGTGTAAAAAAACAAAGTTATAGAAAAATCACCAAAAAGTGGTTTTCGAGTAAAATCAGGAGTTTGTAACAGCACTGTATTTCCAGTTTCTAGTTTCTTAGTAGTCTCCCTACTTTCCCTAATTACTCTTAGATATTTATTGGATGATTACGCATTTTTGCATCTGTTGACCTATAAAATTGACCCTGTTAAAATTTTTAAGACTCTCAGATTAATAACTTTATTTTTTAATTCATCAACCTCTAGCTAAAAATAGTTTTTTAGATTTAACTATGAGATTATTTTAAGGCACTAAGATTTTTCTAAGAAATACAATTTTTTTTATAGAATAAACAAAAAATTATCGGATAGGATTCATTTTATGAAAAAAAATTGCTTAAATTTCTAAAAGATAATCTTTTGGTAAACAAATATTTTTTAAACTTAATTTTGAAAATATAAAAAAACTTATATTTCAACAACAACTACTTAAATTTTAATTATTTTAAAAAATTTAGATAAAAATTGGATAAAATAATGGATTCAAAAAAAGATATATTCCATAAGATCGAGCTTAATCTCGATGACTTTATTGGCTATCTTGCTCAAAAAGCTGAACAAATTCAAACAAATAAAGATAAATTATCATTTTTAATTCATCTATTGATATCAAGGGAACGATTTAGTTTTAAACAAAATCAAAACGAACCTCAAGTCGATTACAACTTACACAAAATTCAAAAAGATGAGATTTATTTTACTAAAATATTCTATAACCATTTTCAAAACGACCAAATTGAGTATTTATTTGACTCGAATATAATTATAACTTTACTCAAATCAGGTCGTTTTATTGAAATACAATTAAAGTATAAAAATTACTTGTCTAATTTCTACAAAATTAATTTGGACGAAATGTTTCTCGATTTGAATACGAAAAAACTTAAATTATTCGAGCTTAATTTTAAAAATGTTATTCTAATACCTTTTAAATTTTATCTTAAATCAATGTTTGATATAAACACTGGTATAACTGGATTGACTGATTTGCCAATTGAGTTAATTATACATCTTAGTTTGAAATATTTGGATATAAAGTCTATAGTTTCATTGAGTCAAACATGTCGTTATTTTTGTAAATTATTGAATCCTGATTTAGATAGAACTATACCGTTTTGGGAGAAATTAATAATGAGAGATTTTAAAGTTTATATTGGGCATAAAGAAGTGAGTCATAATTATAAACAAGAATATACCAGGTTACACAAAAGTACAAAAAAATTTAAATTATATCGATATTATTAGAAGCGATATTTAATTGATTCTTTTTTAGTCAGAAACTTTTTTCTGTTTTGTAAAGTTTTTTTTTTAATAAATTATGTTAAACAAATAAAATTACAAAATATTGGTATATTTTTATGACATAAATTTGGTTTGTGACAGATTTGAAAAATTTCCAATCGGTTTCGGTGATCTAGTTTCATTATTTCGGTGTAATTCGAAAACCAAAAAGTTTTTAATTGAAATAATTTGGTCTATAGTAGGGCTAGAATTTTAGAAACTAGTTTCTCTTCTATGACCAATTCTTCTCAATATCACTTTAAAAACGTTAACAAGCTTTTAGTTAGTTGAAATTACATTTCGAATTGTTTGTTAGTAACTCTTTTTTAAATTTGTAAAAAAGATCATAGGCTTGAAAACTTACTTATTTATTTTTGGTGTATTGGTAATTATGTGACTAACAAAAATTGAGTTATTTTATTGAAATATAGAAATTTTTAAATTATTAATTTTTTTTAAACTTAAATTTTACGAAATTTAATGTGAAAACTTCTATTTTAAAAAATTACATTTAAAAAGTAATAAAACATAGTTGAGCAAAAAAAATGAATTTAAGTTATTAATGAAAATGGCTGAATTCAAGCTTGAATCCTTGATTGATCTATTTTAAAAACTTAAAGTTAAAATATTCAACTAAATATGACATAGCTTGCAGCTACAAAGCTTCGCTTTGAATAAAAAGCTCAAATACTTTAAATTTGAATAATTGGTTGAACCAGCTATCATTCCAATGTATTCCCTGTTTTCCTAAAACAAAAGCTTTTAAACAATACTAAAATCACAATTTTAAATGTAAAAATAATTTTAACGGCTTTTAAAAAATTACTTATTGATATTCATTTAAAAAAAGAAAAACAACAAAAAATTGTAAGACTCCTGTCTTCTATTTTGATTCAATTTTTACTATCTTTATAATTTTCACTCTCTGGTCTTTGAAGAAATTGAATAAAAGAATACAAAAATAAAGTTACCGATGGTTTCGTTTAAAAAAACATTAACAAAAGCATAAAAAATTTACAATTTTAAGGATTACATGACCTAAAGTATCTTAGATTAAATTGGTATTTAAAAATAAAAGATACAACTAAACTTTTATTAGAAAATCAAGCTAAATTTTTATATTATTCGAAATTATTTCGATTAAAGTAGATTCGATGAAGTGTATTGTTTTATGTTTGCTTTTTACATGTTTTGTTTGTCGATTTGACATTTTAAACATCCTAATGCTTCGTTGTATCTTGTTTCAAAAGGAAATCAACAACCATATAACCAAAGCCAGACTAACAAGCTTAATATATTAAAATAAGATTGTTGCAATTAAAAATAGGAAACAATTAAGGCAAACTTAATACTTATTTGATTTTATTTAGCTAATAAATGCTAAAGAAGATAAATAGAGAAAGTAAATAATAGTTATTTAAATTTTGTTTATTTTTACAAACACTTTGAAAGAACTTTTTTTTTCAAATATTTGACCATTTTTATACTTCTTGTCTAAAATAAGAATCGCTTTAACCTCAAAGGAACCGTAATAATTTAAACTTAATTGATTAAATGATTTTTTTCCGAATTTTTACGGATATAGTTACCAATAACTAAATCCAACCACCCGTATTAAACTTTTAATTTTTATCAAATTATTGAATTGATTAATGTCTAAAAAGACTTTAGACATAATTAAAACTAAAATAAAAAAATATTAAGTGCGTGGGCTATTCTTTAAATTCTTGGTTTTGACACATGTATAAGCGACCATCTAGAACATTTTAAAATCGTTCCCCTTATGGGCATGTAAAATTCTTTTTTTATTAAATAATTTTTAATATTTTTTTAATTTTTATTTCTAACTTAAATTTTAACACAGCACTATTATTCAAAAACCAGAGATGGGATCAGTACAGGGGTTACCAGTATTCAGTAAGTACCAGTACCAAGGGGAACCAGTATCGGTACAGTACCAGTATTTTTTAGCCAGTACCAGTACAGTACCAGTATTTAAATGTTCAGTTCTTATGATTTGAAAATTTGAGCTTTTTCTTTGTGGTGTGTTGAATAAAAGTTTTGTTAAGATTTTCAAATTAATAATTAAATGTCTCTTTTTTAAATTATTCAGTACAAAACAGGACAAAAAATGAGTACTGTTTGTACTGGAAAAAAGTACTGTTTTTTTCAGTACTTTAAAAACCAGTAAACAGTACAGTACCAGTAGTACTGAATACTGGAAAATACTGGTACTGATCAGTAAATATTGGTACTGATCCCATCTCTGTCAAAAACTCATTTTTTTTTCCTCTAATTAAATTTAAAATTTTCGTTCTTTAGTGGGAGTTCATGGTAGAATTTTAGATTTTTAAACATGCGTTATAGCAGGTTTTTTCGTCCTGCATTTAAATATTAAAAAACATATTTTAATGCACGCATCATAAGGGGGACGATTTTAACATATGGTAGATTGTCGCTTATGCATGCACCAAAACAGCCTTGATTTTTTTTTGAATTTTAATTGACTGAATAGACTAAAGAAGGGTTAATAAGAGTGTTTAAAAAAGCTTGATTTTCTTAATGAGTCTCTTGACCGTAGAATAAACATAATTTTATAATAGGAATAATTATTAAATTTCATTTTAAAAATTGACTTGCCAAATTAAAAAAAAATAAAAATTTTAATATTTGCCTTAAATAAAATATTTTACAAATTGACTGTGATCAATCAAAATTTCTAGAGTAAAAGACATATTTCAAAATTCTTATGTGAACAACAACTCACAGATCTCCACGTTACCCAAAATAACACAATGAGATACTTTTACAATGTAAAAGATAAAATACTTTTACAATGTACAGTTTCAATTTTACAATTTAATGTTTCATTTAATTTCCCACGGATATTTAATGAGAGAATACGGTATAATAAAACATGATGGTATTTTATTTAAAAATTTAGTTATACACAGGGTCTAAAATTTAAAATAATAAATTTAATGTTTTTATATATTTACTAAAAACCAGTAGTCATTTTGCACCACTTGAGTATATAAAAAAAATTTAATCAATTAAAATTTAATTTCATGACAAAAAGATGTAGACAATGCGGATTTTGGGGGACAATGATTCGAATGCAGATGGAATTTTTATTCTATAATATTTTTATTTAATAAAATTTACGGAAAATTCGATTCTTTTCAAACCATAATAATTTTAAAAAATTTTTTCTTTAATTTATTTTAATTTTTGATATATGATCAAGGTTTTAATAAAATTAGTAAAATCTACTTTTTCGGATGTAATACTCAGTGTTGGACATTCAATGCAAAACAAATTAACCATCGTACAACAAATTAATCGTTTGAAGTTTGGTTGATTCTGTCTTATTTGATGCTCAATTTTGAGCTCCAATTGTTCCAATATGTCCAACACTGGTAATACCTGGCCTTATAACGGTCTTAATACGGTATATTTTTCTATGTTACTATGCATTTTAAATATTAGCTAAATTACTTTACGCTGCGTTCTCAAACATCTTTCGAAAAATATCAACAAATCTTGAGATTAGTTTAGTTTTCTAATCTTTGAAGAATTTTAAATACCCTTTTCAAATTATCTTTGAATGTAAAATATTTAAAGTTTAAAGAATTATGTGAAAATTTTTCTTCTCTCATAGATTTTTCTAGATTTAAATGATTTTAATTAAATAACTTGGACCGTTAAAGTCTACGTTTATAAAAATAATTTCTTCTCCTCGAATCCTCAAATTTAAAATTCTGTAGTCATTAATAAATTTTTTTTTTTATTTGGGTGAAAATTTTTTGTGGCAGGAGTGGGGGCCGGACCTTTGCATCAACTGAGGTCGCTAATTAATTCAAAATTCTAGATACCCAATCCAACAACTCGAACCATTTGGCCACCATTGGCCTTAAAAATTTTTTTAAAGTTTATCGATTATTAATTTTATTAGTTGTAAATTGTTATAGTCAAATATTAAACTTTGACAAATTAATTGTATGTGTGATTATTACAATTATTATTCAAAAGATTTGAATTACACCTTTACAACTACAATAACAAAATAACGTGATAAATTTACAAAACAATAGTATTATTCAAGCTTGATATGCAACCTTACAAAAAATAAACGAATCTTTTACATCTCAACAATATTCTAATTGAATTACACAACAATAGAAAACTGATTAGAATTCCAACATATTTAGTCAAGTAGAAAAAACCTATGTATAGTTTCAATAGTTTATTTATTGATTTAAAAAGGCTTGAGCAAGCTCTTTTGCCTTTAAGTTAGTAGTTATTAGATACCTATGTATCAAAATATTTTAACAATATATATCTATTTTATTTAATAGGCTTATGTGAGTACTTTAAACAAGTTCAAATAGTTTATTTTTTATTAAATCAAAGATTTATCAAATATTTTAAAAGTATTATTTAAGCATGATTCAATTATCGGCTTTTTATTTTAAAAATTGATATAAATTACAAGTCAATAGGCGGTCGTATTTTTTTTTTCAAGGAAAAAAAAAAGCTTTAATTTTATAAATTCTTCCTTACTTTAAACTTAAACCGACACTCACTTCTTTTTTTTTATTTTTGAATTGTTAATTCTTTGATTTCGTTATTTTGTTTAATGTGCAGTCGGTTCAACAACAAATAAAACAAAAATTTTGTCGGTTAAATATAAAATAATTTTTCGGTTTAACAAAAAAAAAGCAAAATAATATCATAAGGCGGAGTTCTAAGTTTTTGTTTAGCTCGTTAATCATAATAATAATAATAATATCAGACCATTTTTTTAACGAATTTTTCTTGTTGTCTAAAATAAAGGGTCACTATAAAAAGAAATAAAACATTTTCATTCATCATTAATACTTTTAGATTTGAAATAATAAATAAAAATATTTTTTATAATGACGAATGATACAATTACGAACGATTTGGATAATTTTTTACAATCGGATTCGAATCGTAAAAAATTTACATCTTTTCTTAAAACGGTGTCCGTTAATCAATCAATAGATAATTTATTAACTTTATATTTATTAATTTGCTGCTTTAAAAACTCGACTACTGAGCCCACGAAACTAAAGCAAATATTTGATAAAACTTATCGAACATGCGTACAAAAACACGAGTCCGAAATCGACGAAATTCTCGGCTCAGAAACTTCCAACCGATTGAGCGAATGTCTCAAAACTGGCCAATATGATCAAAAGTTATTAGACCAAGTTAAAAAATCAATTAAAAAAATCCTTGAAAATGACTATTTACCATTATTTGTTAAACCTGATTCGAAAAAGAAATCAAGACCATCGTCTTCATCTCTAACACCTATTTCATCAGGTTTAGGTTCTAAATCAGGATCAACCCTAAGCTTAAATCATATACCTAATCCTTATCATGTTAAAACTAAACCAATTAAGCCAAATAATAACTTCGAGACACAGTCAATGTTCGAGTCGAGAAAATCCTCGAAAAAATCAATCAACACAAGTCTACATAAAACAAAGCAAAAAAACATTGAGAGTACTAATCCGAGAGAATTTTTTAATATTATATCATCAAAATTGGAAAGAATAAATCTAAACACAGACAATATGGACGATCAATTGGATGCTCATTTAAATCATGTTTCAAGAATTAGAACAACTAGACCAAAAAATAATCAAACATCTATTGAGTCACGACAGAGAATGGAAGCTAATAATGATTTGAAAACAACTGTAGCCTATTATATGCCAGGTGAAAGTTTAGCTTATATTTCAACATTCAATGGATCTAGTCTTACTTTATCTCAATTTAAAAATTTAATTACAAAACGTGGGAATTTCAGATATTTTTTCAAGACCAAAACCGATTTGCTAGATGATGAGTGTGTTGTTTTTCAAGAGGAAACAAATGATGAGGCATTTTTGCCTAAATTTAATGACAAAATTATTGCCAAAATTGAATTCAAATAGTTTTTTTTCTATTGATAGATTTTTGATTATTTAAAATATTTTTTATTGTAAATTTTTCCAAGTATTTTTTTTCATTTCAATTAATTTTTAAAAGTATTTTTGAATAAATTATTTTTTTAAATTTAAATTTTTCGAATTTATCATATCCTTAGTTATTTAAACCTTAACGTACCGTTATTTCATATATGATACATATGTAAAAGTTATTAAAACTTTGTATCAACATCTATCAAAGATCTATCAAATGATTACGGTATTTGGTATTAATTGTTGATATGTTATGTAAAAATTTGATCCAAAGTTGTAGCATTTGAATTTTTGAACAAAATTTAAAAAAATTTTCTTATATTTAATTTTTTTTCCTGCTTTAACGAATTAACTTTAAATCAAAGACACGTAACTCTATGAAATAAAATACGAGGAATCTAATGGTTCTAAATCACTTTAAAATTTTAATTTCATCCAGAGATAAAGGGCTTCAAAAAAATGCATCAGTTTTTTTTTAAGGCTGCCATAAGCTGTATGATAAGAATTTTTTCATTTTTTTATGTTGCTACTTACCATAGATTTTGAAGAGAAATTCAAAAATTTTATCAATTTTTTGATTTCTCGAAAAATGGAAAATGAAAATTTGGACGAATGTAATTTAAAATAACTAAGGCTATAAAATATTATAATGAAGAAAAATAACCCAAAATTAAGTTAATTTATGGAAAATTCTAACATTGACATTTTTTCTCGATTTGTGGAATTGAAACAAAAAAAAATTTAAAATATTTTAACCGCTGAAATAACTTTTGGTCTATTTTATAATAAAGCTGGAGTCCTTTTGGACCCCATTTGCGATCCTTGAGTGTTAAAATTGATGCATGGTTAAAACCAATTTCGGTTAACATTTAAACATTTAATGTATGAAATCAAAATAATTTTTTTATTAATTTTCAGTGAGAAATTACTTGAATAATTCGGGACACTGATTTTCCTCACAAATAATGATAAAATTAAAAATATTTAAGAATATCGGTAACTTTAAAAACACGCACCTTAATTTTTTCCAAAGGTTACATCGGGTTAAATCTGTAAATATGCCTCCTAACTATACGCAGAAACACCAAATTATATGAAACACCCTTTTGATTCTGATAGAGAAGTTTAAATTTTTTTTGTGAATATATTCTTGACAGCCCTTGATTGAAAAATACTGGATAAAAATCCTTTTTAGTTTCAATTTCAACTCTAGAAAGTTAAATAATTTTTGCGTAAAAGTAGAAAATCAAGATAGTAGTAATTATATCAAGAGATGTCATGTTAATATAGAGTTCAACCTCGTTTATCTGAATATGAAAAAATCGGAAAACCTTTTTTTTAAATTTGAGTGAAACTTTTTTGTAACAGAAGTGGCGATTTTAACACGAAACTTAAAACAACTCTAATCGCTAATTAATTCAAAATTCCATTCAACGACTTGAACCATTGGATCATCAGCGGCCTTACCGGGAAACTTGTTATTAATTGCATGATTTCAAATCCCCAAGTAATTTTAATTTAAAAATCCTTCTTTTTTCAATAACCGGCATAAAAAAGGGAGTCAAGATAGATGTAAAATTCCTTCTGCGTTGAATTCCTTATATTTAAATTAACAAAGTTAGGGAGTGACTTTTCGGGAAAAAAATTTATCATTTAATAAACTTTTTAAAGTGTGTTTTTTTAAAGGATACTGGAATATCTCAGAAAGATTTGTGATGAATTTATACTCAAATTTTGTTTTTACTAGCCATTCTGAACCTGAACCTGTACTCAAAAAAAAAAAAATTTAGTAATGGTATCCTTCGGGTTCGCATTTGCGAGAAATGCAGTATCAAAGAATCTTTTTTACTTATAACAATATTTTATTTACCGTAAACCCTCTCTATTTGTACCCAGAAATTTTCGGCTTTTAACAAAGATTGCTCTAAATTCTCACTTAAATCATATGATAAAAATTTCCATGGTAATCAATTTCAGCTTTCTTTACCCAATAAAGCATTTGAAAATTCTTTAAGATATTTTTCTATTAAGATAAGCGTAAAAAATTACTGTATACAAATAGAGAGGTTTTACGGTAATTACGTATTCTCATAAATTTACTCTAATAACACTTTGCATTTTTAATGATACCAGAATTCACAAGACATTAAATTGAACCCTAATTTCAAAATTTTAAATTAATCTAAAAAAAACAACAAAATTTGCATGCTTTTGCTTTAGACTATACTAATATACATATACTTCTAAATTTTGCATTTGCGAATATTTAATAAGGTAAATTAAAAAATATAAAATTCAAAAAGAAAAACTTACATGCTCCTTTTGAAATCTATGAAGAGAAAGAAAAAAAATTGCAAATAAAAATGTGCTCCTTATGTATGAAAATTTCATTTTGAAAAACTTTTTTTTTATTAAAAATGACTTGTGCTAATTTGAATCCAAATTTTTCTCTTATACATTCATACGGGGCTCTTTCTTTTTTCTTTTTATTTTTTATTTCAAATTCTTGAAAAACTCTATTTCTTTATTATTTATTAATTTTCAAATAAATCCGACTCTTGAAAAATGTTTGATATCAAAACCGACACAAGAAAAATGCCAATCGAGCATCATTTCAATCCATATGAAATGAATGGTGGAACTATTGTCGGCGTAGCTGGTGAGGATTTTGCCGTTATTGCTTCAGATACACGTCTAAGTGAGGGTTATTCAATTTTGAGCCGTGAAAATCCACATTTATATCATGTTCAACCGCATACAGTAATGGGATCTGTTGGCTTTCATGGAGATAGTTTGACATTTAATAAAACTTTACAAATTAGACTAAGAATGTACGAGTATGAAAATAACAAAAAGTGTAGTACACCAGCTGTTGCTCAATTAATTTCAACAATGTTGTACAGTCGCAGATTTTTTCCTTATTATGTAAACACAATTGTTGCTGGTATTAACAATGAAGGTCAAGGTTGTATTTATAGTTATGATCCAGTTGGAAGTTACGAACGAGAAGTATATCGTGCCGGTGGTTCCTCATCTGCTCTTATTCAACCTTTATTAGACTCACAATTAGGTCTTAAAAATCAAGGTTCATTCGAATTAAGCCGTTCATACACAGTGAAAATGAGTAGAGAAAACGTAGTTGCCTTAGTCAAAGATGTATTTACAGCTGCTGCTGAGCGTGATATTTATACTGGTGATGCCGTTTTTATTAATATAATTACCAAAGACGGTGTATTCACAGAACATTTTAAATTGAGAAGAGACTAAACTCTTTAAAAAAAAGACCATATTTTCTTTCTATTTTTCTTATTTTCGGTGACGAACTAAAATTTCTATTTAAAAAATTAAAATATTTTTTTTAAAAACTAAATAAAATATTAATAAAAAAAATTCAATCATTTTCCTTTAGCCCCCTACATTTTTACCCAAAAGCCTTTAAAATGGTTTAGAAAATTTTTAATTTTGTTTAGGTCTTTAAATAAAGTCTTTGTTTTTTTTTTAATTTAGAAATTAAAATAAATAAAAAATGGGTAAGAAAACCAAAGTTGGTAAATCGCGTAAAGATAAGTTTTACCAATTGGCCAAAGAGGCCGGCTATAGATCAAGAGCCGCCTTTAAGTTGCTACAATTGAATAGAACTTATCATTTTTTGGAAAAGTCTAGGGTTTGTATAGATTTGTGTGCTGCTCCAGGTGGTTGGTTACAAGTAGCTGCGACTCACATGCCAATATCAAGTATTATTATTGGTGTCGATTTAGCGCCTATTAGACCAATTGCCAATGTAATTACACATATTGAAGATATTACGACTGATAAATGTAGATCTGTAAGAATATACCTTTTTTTTCTAATTGGATATAAAGAATTATTTTTTTTATATTCGAATATTTAAGACTTTAAAAAAAGATTTGAATGATAATAAAGCAGATATAGTTTTGCATGACGGTGCCCCAAACGTTGGTAAAAATTGGCTCCATGATGCCTATCAACAAAGTAAGTTGTTTTTATTTTAAGAATCAGTTTTTATCTAGGGGGATTTTAATTAATCAAAAAAAAAACTTAAATTTTTACAAATGAGTTTTATGTTGAAAAGTAATTTTTTAAGAAAATTTTTTCACATTCTTTAAGATATGTTGGTATTGCAATCATTCAAATTAGCATCAGAATTTCTCAAAAAAGGTGGTACTTTTGTGACCAAAGTCTTTCGTTCCAAAGATTACTATTCAATAATGTGGGTATTCCAGCAATTTTTCAAAAAAGTTGAATCAACAAAACCTCAAGCGTCTAGAAATGAATCAGCTGAGATTTTCGTAGTATGTCAAAATTACTCAGCTCCAGAGAGAATAGATCCGAAATTTTTCGACATAAAATTCGTGTTTAGTGAAGTTGAAAATCAAAATGACAATAAGCGAATAGTCGATTTGTTCAAGGATAATTTAAATCAACGTCACAGAGGTGGTTATCCAGATGGCGACTTGACTCTATTTCACAAATTAAAAGCTAGTGATTTTTTAAATAGTGATAATTTTATTGATCTTTTAGCCAAATCAAATACTGTAAGTTCAAAAAAAAAATAATGAAAAAAAATTTTTCATTTAAATAAATTTTAAGATTGATATTGACGATGAAAAAATCGCTAATCATCCAGCTACTACTGACGAGATAAAAAATTGCTTAGCTGATATTAAACTTTTAGGAAAAACCGATATAAAAAATTTGCTTAAATGGCGTTTGAGACTAAAGGCCGATTTGAATAAGGATCAAGAAACAATTAAACCAATTGTTGAGAAAGCTAAAGAGAAACAAAAAGCCAATGGAGATGAAGAAGAAGAAGTCGATGCTGAAGATGAATTGGAAAATGAAATACAAGAGGCTTTGGTCACTGAAAAAAAATTAGACAAAAAGTATTTAATTTTAAATTAAAAAAAAAATTTTAGTTTTTAAAATTTTTTTTCTAATTCAGAAAAAAGAAAAAACTTCAAAAAGAAAATCAAAAATTGAAAGAAAAATTAAAATTAAAAATGGAATTTACAAATGACATTGTCGATCATGATGCCCAAGGCGACAATGAAATATTTAGTTTGAATAAAATAAAAACCAAAAAACAACTTCTTGAATTACAAAGTGCTTTGCCTGGTTTGGAAATATCCGACGAGGACGACGATGAGCCTAAAGTTAGACTTAATAGAAAAAAACAAACAGTTCAATTTTCGAAATTTGATGATCGAAATGACGATGATTTGGAGCGTGGTGATGAAAAAGAAAGCGACGAAGAAGATCCCGAATTTGAGAAAGATTCGGAACAAGAGGATATAAACATATATTCTGATGAAGATGATGAAAAAAATCCTTTACTAAATGATTTAAGTGAACCAGTTGTCGACAAAAAATCAGCTAAAACAGCCCAATGGTTCAACAAAGAAGCCTTCGATTTTTTAAAAGATTCCGATGAACATAATCAAGAACTTTTACAAGAGATTGAAATGGATGACGAAAAAGAAGAGTCTAAAAAAGATACAAAAGTAAAGGGTAAATTTGACAGTAGTTCAGATGATAGCGATGACGATGATGAAGAAGATGTAGATTCTGAAGATGAAATAGATCCAAAAAACAAATCAAGAGTTATTCCTAAAGAAGATGACAATACAGAAAATTTAAAAGATTCCAAAAAAAGTAAGTTTAAATCATCAAATATTTTTAGAAAAAAAAGTTTTTTATCAAGTTGTTTTTTTTTCTCTCTTAAAAAGGAAAATTAAGCCCTGAAGAATTGGCTGTAGGGGAAATGATTGTAAACTCTAAAAAATCAAAGCGTGATTTAATTGACGAGAGTTATAATCGTTATTCGAGACTTGATGACGAGGATAATCTACCGAAATGGTTTGTAGAGGATGAAGAAAAAAATTTCAAAAAAGAGATAACTTTACCAAGAAAGGTATTATCGGATTATAAAAAGAAAAATGAAGATATAAATGCCAGACCGATTAAAAAAGTAGTCGAAGCTCAAGCTAGAAAAAAAAAGAGAGTAAGATTTTTAAAGTTAAGTTGAAAAAAAAATTTATTTATTAAATTATTTTAATTAAGTTATGGAAAAAAACAGAGAGTGCTCGTAAGAAAGCCGAAGCCGTATCAGACAATCAAGATATGACTGATAAAGAAAGATCTCAACAAATTAAATCAATTTATAAAAAAGCAGGTCTCATATCAAAGAAAAAAGTTGAAACTAAATATTTGGTAGCCAAGAAGGGAATGAGAGGAAAGACTTTAGCAAAGAGTAAAGGTATTAAAGGCCCGTATAAGGTCGTCGATAGACGTTTGAAAAAAGATCGTGCTGGTCAAGCTAAATTACAAAAAAATCGTATTCTAAGGAAACAAAACATTAGCAAACAAAACAAAATGAAGAAAAATGGAAATAGAAATAAAAGTAAAAAATAAAAAAATCTTTTTTTTTGAAAATAAATTTTTTTTCAAAAAGTAATATTTAGTTTTTATTCATAAAATCCTCTACTCTGATTCATTCGTTAATCTTTCTCCGTCGGCCAGTTCTAAGTCAAAAAATCAAAAGTTTGAAGTTAGGTTAAAATCAGAGATAGGGACTCGTTTTTGGGACTCGAGTCTTTAAAGACTTGAGTCCGACTCAAAGGACTCAAGTCCGAGTCTTTAAAAATAAAAAATTTTGAACTCGGACTTAAGTACGAGTCTTCTCATAAAACCAGACTCAGACTCGAGTCTGAGTCTCTAAAATCACAAAAGACTCGAGTATTTAATTTCTTTTTTTAGATTCAAATTTTTTTATTAATTCAAATGAGATTGCAAAATTACCACAAAATCAATTTAATGTAAAAAAATTTCGTTTATACTTAACCGTGTCTTTCTTTTTCTTTAAAATAATTTATGAATGCTTGATATTATTAGAGTTTAAAACGCTATTTCTCACCATTCTCCGGCCAATCTCTTTTTTTTTTCTTTTTTGAAATTTTTTTTTAAACGAAAAAAAAAGATAGATTATGATGAATTTTCATTTATTTGACTTTAATTTGATAAAATTTTATAATCCAAAGAACACTGCTAGTATAAGACATTGGGAACTGAATTTGCAACCTTAGTATTGACAACCCAAAACTTGAAATATATTTTTACATGCCAAGAAGAAAACTAAAATCAACCTTAAGTTTTAAAAAAAATACAAACTCTTTTGTTAACAGTAAATAAAAATCTAAAGAAAATTTAGTTTCTTTACAAAAATTAAAGACTCGAGTCTTTAAGACTCAAGTCCCTATTTTGAAGAGGACTCGGACTCAGACTCACGAGTCTTTAAAAAAATTTACAAGACTCAGACTCGAGTCCCAGTCTTTAATTTCGAAAGACTCAGACTTAGACTTGAATCTTTACAAAAATATCGAGTCCCAATCTCTGGTTAAAATGATGTTTTTTGACATTTAAAACCGTTTGGACACAAATTCAAACTTTTGATTTTTCGACTTGGAATTTCCAAATTAAAAAATCTAGTTCGATTAACAACCCTACTATTTAGAGGCAATTGTAAAAAGTCTCAAGCATACTTCAAGAAGAACCCGTTTTACATGCATTTAGATTGTCAATCTAATGCATTAAGTACAATCACTAGTTTCTTTTAAACATCCAGCTGAGACCCTCATTGACGATGGCTCAAAGGTTGTGAAAAAGTTTGAAAAGATTTTAACATTTCTGAAGTTTCAGGAGTCGGATAAACAAGAACGTTCATCCTTTTATTAGAGCATTTGTACGACCAGGATAGTA